>JAHLGP010018421.1:0-14470 GCA_020141445.1 Bruguiera sexangula
TGGCGATTAAGGAAACAAGGCTGATACTTGCTCCATCCTAAAACATTCAGACTAGTGTTGCTCGATTTGTACTTGCACATGCTCTTCCTCAGTGATAGCTTCATCGAAGAAGTTGGATCAACAGCCACAACACCTTTGTACCCACCATACCTGATCTGAAAGGCAGATGGAACATAACATTTGAATCCAAATTTGTGGGCGATGCTTGGAGCCAATTCTGAAGAAATCTTTCCGATTCCATCTGAAAATATGTACTTGACTCCACCTCTTTCAATCTCAACATCAGGAATAACTTCGGTTTCGTGCCTACCAACATGGAAAGATTCCCTTGATGAGCTGAATGACTGACCAAGCCTAGAAGCATATTTGGCCACATTCTTTATGTCCGTAAAGTCACCCATCCATCCTCTGATATCTCCTGCACTGAGGCCAGGTCTGGACGCAAACATCCAAGCAGAATTATCTCGTAATTGACTTTGTGAGAAGCCAAGAAACTCAAACTTCTTATCACCAATAGCTATGCCATTCCTCAGTACTGACAGTATCCTTTGATATATTCTAGTTGTTCTTCCCCTGTTTTCAGAAGATGTTCTCGGCAACAAATTTGTTGAATAAAGCCTATCAAGATCCTCGTCGACAAAGGAAATGCGAAGAAAGTTATCAATATCCTCAGGATAACGGCGCAAGACACTGTTAGAGAGATTCACTTCTGGGCCACTGAAATATACTTTAGTCGGGGTCACTTGAACCCTACGCACATACACCAAGCCATCATCCAAAGGAACCACAGGTGGCATAGGAAGTCTTCCAGAAGCAATGTGCTTCCGATACTGCTCCCTGAGCCACCTTACAGGATCATAGCAGCACTCTTTCAAATGGCGTAGTTTCTCATGTGCATCTTCTATGTACTCAATGTCTATTCTATGTGGATCGACCAACCGAAAGAAATTTGCATCCAGTGCTAGTGCAGGAAGACAACCATGCTGAACCAAGGCATTCACTTTGAACAATATGTTAAATGGAAGTTTAAATCCTTGAGGTGGATTCACAATGGGAACAAGGTCCAACCCACAAGAGAAGGTGGAACCTTGTTCCAGAACAAACTGACCCCAAGTTTCTTCATAATAAAACAAGTTGTCTCGAAAATTTGGAAGGGGAACTCCACGCGGAAACTCCAAGCACAGAGCAGAAGATTGTCCAATGCAGCACAATGGAGTAAAGTCAACTTCACGAACCCACTGGTCATCCGTAGCTTCCTTGAAGTAGCTGAGGATAGGTGTGTCTTTCTTATAAATCCTCGGAGCACCAAGTAACTAGCAAAGGGAAAAATAAGAAACTAGGTTATTTATCTAGTGTTGCAGCAGAGCAAGGCAAATTGTGGCATAGTGTACACTTAGATGCCGAGCATTGTTAATTAGCAATCTGATCAACCCTTGACATATGGTAGAGTTTAGAATCAGAGATCCGTATCCATGCAACCTAAAACTGTAGAGAAATTTACCAACAGTGATACTTCCTATCTTTAATATAGATTCTAGTGTGTCGTGCATATGGAGATAAAATATGACAACAAAAAATCTATGGAATATTTTAAATTTCAAACCTGAATGAGGAGGTACTCCTTTGTTTGAAAATGAGGGCGATGCAACACAACCTGCCAAATGTTCTCATAGGAGAGCTCAAGCTTGTAATTTGTGGAAAGAAAAGACAGAAAGAAGTAGAACGTTCTCAATCCAAACCCACATCTGAGGGAAACATTTTCCTGTGTCCAGAGAACAGAAAATGTTTCCTTGGAAGTTTTGCCTCCAAAATGCAATGTTATGTCATCCGTGCTATGCAGAAAGGTCTTTGGTATGGGAACAAGATCATGCTCCAGGTCCCTAGCTTTCAAATAAGAGTCCCCGTACCACAGGCGCTTCTCTGCTGCTAAGGACTTAACGATCTCAGCGGCATCCGTTTCTGTGAATTGAACTTTAGCAAATGTTCTTGAACCTTCACTCTTGGGTTGAGCAACCTCCAGCGCATAAACAGTCCCTTCATTTGTATATTCCTCCAGAAATTCCTTTATCACTTCCGGCGGATCAGCGGAAGGAAATCCATACAAACTGATGGTCTTGCCCATTCTGTCTGATCAAATTTAGCTGCAGTTTCACGTGAGGTACTAAGTCAGCAGCAGACAAAGATGCAATTCTGGGAATCATTCCAGATGTTAGAATGCTCACTAGAAGGGCTTAACATCAAATTATCAATACTTGCATTTTAGTGCAAATTGCCTCTCACATTAAAATGGAGGAAAAATGCTTGCGAGTTAAATTACAAAACACGGTAGCACCATGCGAAAACAGAGCAAAGAGAGGCCTGCAAAATCTCTCCTTCGACAATGTGATGCCAGCATGGCTGCATCAATTGAGCCTCACAAATTCACAAACCTAGGCATCCTGCTTCTGAAAGGTGGCTGCTACGTGTTAGTGCCCATTTAAATGCAGTTATTGGATATAAATTTCTTCATTTCTACTAAATTCAATATTAAAAGGCTAAAGCATATTCCAAGAACTTGAGGCTTATGCATTGTGATCTGCACACCAGACATGATGAATCCAACTTCTAAATTTCGAATGCATGATTCAAGGAAATTTATGGCATGCAAAACCCAGCAGTGCTTGCTGCACTATGCTCAATAACATCATAACTATTCTTAGTCCAATTGCCCTACTTAACCTAAAAGAAATTCTGCAAAAAATTAGAAGAATTCAAAAAAGAACACCCCCTGAAACTAATAGTCATTACTTGGGGGAAAATCGATGTGAAAACGCATAAAACAACCAAATAGGACCTACTATAATGGACGGAACTCTACTAAAATCCTTGTAATGAAAGCTCATAACTAGGAACGTTCCATTGCAAAATTCCTAGTAAATAACATTTGATCAAGAAGCCAAAGCAACCAAAAAAGGAAAAAAAAAAAGCCAAAAAGGGAACAATGGAAACAATTTGAGTTACTGTACTCTTCATTGATCACATGAAGCAACTACATGAGAGCACTCTTCAAGATGCAGGAATTAAGTAAAGAAACTTAAGCCTGGACTTACCGTGAGCAAAAGAAAGCCAAGAGGAATGGGGTTGATATATAAAAACTATTGCCAGAGATTGCAGGGTAGATCAGCTGCCAAATGTTATAGTAAACACAAGAAAAGCCCTGTAAGAGAGAATGCGTATATAAGTAGCCACGAAACTTGGCGAGCAAGGGGATGTGAGGGCGAAAGATGGGGAGAGAAAAATAGTCCGACGGGGGTCAATCCCAAGTCAACATGTCATCACGAATAGAAGTAAAAGTACCTATGTCTGGGTGCGTGTCTGTGAAGCCAATAAAATAAGAGGAAGAGTTTGGAAAGTGATGTGCAGCTTCCTCACACCAATTCTTAGTACGTGTTCTCCTGTTTGTTGACCATTGTGATAACTTCGAGTAATTAAACTCTGGGTTTAATATTACAAATATACAATACATTGACATTAAATTTGACAAGTTATTTCATTAGTATTATTGTTAGATATGTGTCTGAATTTTTTTCATTAATTGCACTCATACTCGTTAATAATGATATCATAGTGTTGTGTGTAACATTTGGATTCCAAACAAACTAGCCGCATAATTTTATATTTGCTTGTTTAAATTGCATGGCACTTTTTGGGTCATTTTTGTTCTCATTTGTTGTTGCATGTTAAACATTGTCACCGAGTAGGTTGTGGACAGTAAATATACACATAACTCGGTTATGGAATAATTTTGATTTTTATTCATTTATTTTGCTATCTACTATGCACTGTTTACTGGTGTATAGCATTGTTTTTTTTTTTCTTTTTTTAAAACGTAAATCCATTAATATGGGCATCGTTCAAGATGGGCCATTTTGGTTAATTTAGTATCAAAAGCTTATAGACTATGATTACATTGGATGATCTGAAGTTGGACTTAAATCAACATATGTATGTATTGCCGTTAATTGTTTGATTCCAAGATTAGCGTGCAATTTAAGAAAATGAGAAGAGGTACCATATTCTCTCGTTCTCTGCCCAATAGAATTCTTGATGGAGAGAATATACACACACCCGCTAGAAATTTGTCAACTGTTTAACCATGGTCCTACTAGTGGAATTTCTAACACACTCGTTAGGCCAATCATAATGGAAGCTGAAAAAGGCGAACGCGTCTAGTTTTGGGGAAGCATATGTCCAACTTGCTGGGGAAGGGGAGATGGAATCCACACAATAATAGTACCGTACAGTCTGATATGATTTTGATGGGGAGCTTCCATGGTAAGGGACGTGGCAATTGGGAGTAACTCAGTGCGAGGTTTCGCCATAACAATATGCATACATAGGTTTAGAAAAATGGCGAACTTCTATTGCAAGGGAATTAGCAATTGGGTTAACTTAGGGCGAGGTTCAATATTCCAAGAAGTTTACAAAAAAAAAACCAAAGAAAAAAAGGAAAGTAAAAAGTTTTGGTGAGCCTAGTTGTTGGAGACTGTACGCAACTTGCTCCATGGCTTTGCTCGTACCACATTAGCTGAAAAAAAGGATATCTTGCTGATCTAGTAGTCAGACTTTTCCTGATTATGAATTTAGGACAAATCATTTAACGCAAACAAGAACTTGTTTGTTTATCTAAGAATACAACAACGTAACAACATATTAAAAATAACACAAAACTAACAAAAAAATAATATAATTATTTTATTTTATTTTTTTTGTTAGATTAAATAAAATATAATTAATTTAAATTTTTTATTCCTACACTAGTACTCTTAACGTGTTCTCTAACTTCACGACATCTCAGCGTATAATATCGGAATCTACATGTAGCCTGGCTCAACTCTCTGTCAACTTTTAAGCTGCCAGCGACCAACTGTCATTGTTCGTCAACACTTTCAGGCAACAGAGGCTTCAAAAGTTTCACATTCCATAAAGTGCTTTTCGACGTATGTGTCAGGTTAAGACTGCAATTAGTCATTTGGTTGGGAGATAAATGTTTTGAACAACTTCGTAATACAATATAAGAGAGATATATTGAACTGGACGAAGTTGTTAAGCGACAAACATTGGCAATTTTACCCCAAAGGCCTCTTGACAATCATCAACCAATGCAATTACACTAAAACCATTACATTCCAACCATCCTAATTGCTCATACTAAGAATGCCGCAACAAATTGTTTGCTCAATGCGAAAAATAATGCCAGCAGGTTGGCCTCAACGGGACTGAAAGTACTGAGAATCGAAGCAAAACTTGCCGGCTGATCAATAAAATGAGAACTCGAAAATAAAATTGAAACGAACTATAACAACTCCTCAGCAATTTGAATGGCGTTTAGTGCAGCTCCCTTGCGTATTTGATCACCACAGACAGAGATATCCAAACTGTTCGACATTCTGAAATTAGTAAGATGCTTCTCAAAACAATGATGCATGTTAAGTGTTTGCGTGTGTTTGTGCGTGTGCAGTGTGCGCAGAAGTTGGTGGGCAGAAGGGAGAGAGCCCATGAATGAAATTTACCCGTGATTCCCATCTTGAGAGACATCTTGACGAATCCTACCGACTGCAACATCATCTTTGTTTGATATATCCAATGGAGTAGGGAAGCGATTGGTGAAGGTCCAGTGGTGCTCCTTTTTGCAGAATCAAAATGAGGCAGCAAACTTTCCTACATTAGCAGTAAGCTCTCCTACATCAGCAACAATCTTTCCTCTGTCAAACTCCAAAAGTTTAATTTTAAAATTTAAATTCAAGTGATATGATTATTAGATAAATTCATTTGTAATTTGAATTTTTGAATTATGAATATTAAGAACTTAACATATGTACCAATTTCAAATTCTGTATTTTGAAAACTCTTCTTATATAATGAGGAGTCACAGCAATGGAAAAAAAAGAGAAAGTATCCCTTGATATTTAACTTTCCTTGTACTCTCTCCTTGTGTCATCTTGGTTAGTCACTGAAACTTGCTTCGTTAGCAAGTCATTGTTCTTTGCACACCAAAAACACAACAAAATTATCAACCAAATCACAGCAAATATTGACCAACAGTGGTATCAGAACTGCAAGATCCTTAGTGACCAGTGAAATAAGTGCAAAAACATTCCAAGCAATTGAGTGAGAAAAGCTCCCTAAATACTTAGAAGATTGATTCATGGCCTCAGCTGGTTTTTCTCCTTTGCCACCACCTAAGTTCACTGGTGACAATTATACCTAGTGAACTATAATGATGAAAGCTTACTTAAGGGCTTTTGACCTTTGGGAAACAACTGAAAATGGCGCAGTATCTACTCCTCTCTCTATAAACCCAACTCTTACTCAGCTGAAACATCACAGTGAACAAGATTCTAAACAGTATAAAGCCCTCACATGTATCCACACTGCAGTCACTGAGCCAATTTTCAACAGAATCGTGACTTATGACATTGCAAAACAAGCATGGGACAAGTTGAAAGAGGAGTATGGAGGCAGCCAAAAGACTATAACCATGCAACTGTTGAACTTGAGAAAGGAGTTTGAGTTTCTGAAAATGAAAGAAACAAAAACCATTAAAGACTACAGTGATAAGCTGCTTAAAGTGGTTAACCAAATCTGAATGCTTAGCGAAGATTTACCAGACAAAAATGTAGTTCAAAAGGTTCTTGTGAGCCTTACAGAGAGGTTTGAAGCAAAAATTTCCTCTCTAGAAGACTCCAAAGATCTTTCCACCATTTCCCTCGGTAAATTAATTAGTGCACTTCAAGCTCAGGAGCAAAGAAGGCTCTTGAGGCAAGAAGACACAATTGAAGGTGCCTTGCAGGTCACTTACCACTAGAAAAATCAAGGCAAAAGAAAATCAAATGGCAAACAACTGGAGAAGTTTAGTGAAGCTGGCAAATCTACAAGAAAAAGGCAGTATGCTCCTTGTAAGCATTACAAAAAGACAAATCATTTGTCTAAATCATATTGGAAAAGACCTGATATAATCTACAAAGTATGTGGTAAGAAGGGACACTCGGAAAGAATTTGCTAGCATAAAGGCAAGCAATCTCAGCACCAATAAACAACACAGCAAATCAAATTGGAAACACAACCTACAGATGAGGTTCAATCTATATATGAGCAACTGTTTATGGCAACGTCTGACACCAACCCAACTGATCTTGGAACTTGGTTAATTAATAGTAGATGCATAAACTATATGTCTCATAACCTTAAGGTGTTTGATAACTTGGAAAAATCTTTCAAATCAAAAGTAAGGATTGGCAATGGTCAATTACTGCATGTGCAAGGGAAATGGGTAACCATTGTGCATACAGTTTTAGGTACCAAAGTCATTACAGATGTTCTATTTGTTCCACACATTCATCACAATTTGTTGAGTGTTGGTCAACTCATAGACAATGGTTTTTCTTTGCTGTTTAAAGACCATGTATGTGTTATTTGTAATTCAAAGGGTGTCAAACTGATCACAGTCCCCATGATTGGTAAAATCTTTCATTTAAACACCAATAAAATGGAGAATCTTGCTCTATCTACAACCACTAACAAAGCAAGTCTTTGGCACAGAAGACTTGGCCATTTCCATCATGCAGGGATTCAAACATTGAAAAACAAACAATTGGCCTTTGGTATAACAGAGCTAGATCAGGCTGACAGGCCTTGCAATGTATGCCAACTGAGCAAACAGAGCAAACTTCCTTTTCATTCAAATCAAGGCCATAAAGCTCAAAAGCTATTGCAGTTAGTTCATTCAGACTTATATGGACCAATGCAGACTTGTTCCTTGAATGATAGCAAATATTACATCATATTTATAGATGATTTCTTAAGATATTGCGAAATTTATTTTCTGAAATCCAAATCAGATGTAGCAGCCGCCTTCCAAAGATTTAAAGTTTGGATAGAGAAATAGACTAACTATGTAATCCAAGTCATTAGATCTGATAATGACTTTAAATATACATCAACTGCATTTCAATCAAGTTGTGCTGCTGCAGGGATTCAACAACAATTCATAACACCATACTCACCTTAACAAAATGAAGTGAGTGAAAGGAAGAATATGACAATTGTTAAAATAACTAAATGTCTTTTGGCTAAAAAACATCTTCCTAAAACCTTCTGGGCAGAAGGTGCAGCAACTGTTGTCTACTTGCTGAACAGGCTTCCTTCTAAGGCATTGTCAAATGCCACACCATATCAAGTCTAGTATAATAGCAAACCTTCACTCAGCCACTTGAGAATCTTTGGCTGCATTTGTTATGTTTATGTCGCTGAGCCTAACAGGAGTAAATTGGATCATAAAACCTCAGTAGCAGTGTTTATTGGCTATATTGAAACAATCAGTAACTATAGAGTCCATGATATTGCTACGTATAAGGTTTCTACCAGTAGAAACCTTACATTTGATGAGGAAGCAAGATGGAACTGACAAAACTGCACTGTTGAGCATGTTACAAGTCAAAGCTACATCAATTCACAATTTCCAAACTCAAAATCTAGTAGTGTGGTTGATGACGTAGATGATCCTCCAATCAGAGGTACATCGTTACTAACAGATGTTTACCATAGAAGTTATATGCTTGAGCTAAATCTTAACAACTTTCAGGAAACATCACAACATGCAACCTGGAAAGCTGCAATGGAGGAGGAGCTAAGGTCCATTTATAAAAATCGAATGTGGACCTTGGTTCCTAAACCTGTAGACAAAAAGATCATTGCTGTGAAATGGATATACAGAACCAAATACAATACAGATGGAATTGTTAACAAATTGAAGGCCAGACTTGTAGCAAAGGACTTCACTCAGCAAGCAGGAGTAGATTATGGTGATACCTTTGCCCTAGTGGCGAGGCTTGATACCATAAAACTGCTACTTGTAATTGCTGCTCAACAAAATTGGCTTGTACACCATTTAAATGTCAAGTCTATATTCCTAAATGGTGAGCTTCAGGAACTGGTTTATATCAGTCAACTTAAAGGATTTGTCAAATCAGGAGAAGAAGATAAAGTTTATCTCCTGAAGAAGGCCTTATATGGACTGAAACAAGCTCCCAGAGCTTTGTACTAAAAAATTCATAAGTACCTAACAAATGCAGAATTTTCCAGAAGTTGCAACGATACCAAACTCTATGTGAATAAAGATGAAAGACAGTTTCTCTGTATTTCAGTGTATGTTGATGATTTAATGGTTGTTGGAAATTCTTTAAACCTCACATCTCAGTTTAAAAGCACTATGAAGAAGAAGTTTGACATGTTGGACCTTGGCAGCTTAAGTTACTTCCTGGGATTGGGGAGTACAACAGTTTGAAAGTGGCATTTTGATACATTAAAAAAAAAAATATGTATATCAAATGTTGCAAAAAATTTGGAATGCTCAATTGCAAGAGTTCTTATACTCCTTTACCATATAGAACCAAATTTGCCAAGATGGATGAATCTCCAAAGGCAAATGAGACTCAATTCAGAAGTCTTATTGGATGTCTCTTGTACTTATCTGCCACTAGACCAAACATTATGTTTCCAGTCAGCTTAATGTCTAGATTCATGAATTCACCACATGAAACTCACTTCAAAGCTGCCAAAAGGATCTTGAAATACATCAAAAGAACTACAAAATTAAGAGTAATGTTCAGAAAGAATACAACAAGCCAGTTGGTTGGCTTTTCTGATAGTGATTGGGCTGGATTACCCTCAAATATGAGAAGCACATCTGGTTTTGCATTTTCCTTTGGATATGATATTTTCAATTCGAGTTCCAAGAAACAGCATACAGTGGCACAATCTACAGTCGAGGCTGAATACATTGCAGTAACCACAACAGTTAACCATGCAATTTGAATTAAAAAAGTCTGTAATAATCTAAAGCTCAACCAAACAAAACCTACCCCTATCTTTCGTGACAATCAATTTGCCATTGCAATCTCCAACAATCCTGTACAACATGGAAGAACAAAACATTTCAATATTAAACTACACTTTGTAAGAAAAGCACAAGAAACTAGTGAAGTCAAGTTGATATATTGCAATACCAAAGACCAGGTAGTAGATATCCTAACCAAGAACTTATCTAAATCTAGGTTTGAAGACATAAAGACTGTCATTGGTCTGCAAAATAGATGCACCAAAGAGGAGTGAAGGTCCAGTGGTGCTCCCTTTTTGCAGAATCAAAATGAGGCAGCAAGCTTTCCTACATTAGCAGCAAGTTTTCCTCTGTCAAGCTTCAGAAGTTTGATTTTGAAATTTAAATTCAAGTAACATGATTACTAGATGTAATCATTTCTAATTTGAACTTTTGAATTATGAATATTAAGAACTTGACATATGTACTAATTTCAAATTCTGTATTTTGAAAACTCCTCTTATATAATGAGGAGTTACAGCAATGGAAAAAGAAGATAGAGCATCCCTTGATATTTAACTTTCCTTGTACTCCCTTCTTGTGTCATCTTGGTTGGTCACTGAAAAACTTGCTTCATTAGCAAGTCATTGTTCTTTGCACACCAACAACACAACAAAATCATCAACCAAATCACAGCAAACATTGACCAACAATTGGATGACCGATCGTCAATAACCACCACCCCAGGAGCATATTTCAAAAGTTTCGTTACTGAATGCTGGCAAACATAAAATTTATTAACTAAAGACTTGAAAAAATGGCTTTAGGAAATATGAAAAAATGGTTGTAAATCTTGTTTAAAAAAATTGATTGAAATTAGGATTAAAGTTGAATGTTCCATGGCTTAAGCAATGTATTTTAATACAAGGGGTAACATAATTTAAAGAACAACCTACAAGAAAATGCAAGGGGTAATCCTTAATTTAGAGATGTGCAAAATTGAATTTAGCAATTTCTTTCAAACAGAACCCAACACATCCCAGACAATAGCTAAAGCCGGAAGATATCATGCCACACTAAGAAGTTGAAAATGACTTTACTAGGACAACCAGACTAGGTTACTAATTAGCGATGAAGACTTTCCTTGTTTAACTAGAACAACATAAGAAGATGCCTCCGGAACATAATTATAAAAATATAATTTTTTAATAAAAAAATATATTAAAATGATCATATCTATTAAATGTAAGAAGTATTTTTTTTTTTTACTAAATAAATTCTAACTTATTATATAGATATCTATTGGTCTCTTTTTTGATTAAAAAAAAACAAGATATAAAAAAATATCATTTTTTTGTAAAATAATTATGAATAATATAGGAATATTTTAAAATTTTAAATTTAATACTAAAAATTATAGTTGAACATAATATATTATATCTTATTAAAAAATCTATACTAATTTGATTATTATAAAATTGAATTTTATTGAATAGACAATTTGAAATAATTTATTTACTTTTAAAATAGCCTTAGTTTGGTCTAATAATTTTAAGGAAAAAATTATTTAAAATTAAAATATTGAAATAATTTTTTCCATTTCCAATATAGCCTAATTTTCAATTTAATATAAAAAAGTTATTAAACTGAAAATTATATAAATATCATAAATTTAGTAATTTTTAAAAAAATTAAAAATAAAAGTTAATTTTTTAATTACTATTTTTGAACCACTAAGATGCTCTTGAGAGATATAATATCAATTACATCCTTATACTCATTCATCTAATACATTGTGAAAATTTTAAACTTAGACTAAATTTTTCTTATTATAGGCAGAGGGAGTTGTACGCTTTAAATTTATATATTTTGGCTATTTTAGGTGGGTAATTTGGTAGACGAATCATAATCACCTCCGTTAAACAATGAGTTTCCCCAACTTGACGTAAGCTTGTGGTAAG
This sequence comes from Bruguiera sexangula, assembly GCA_020141445.1. Classification (NCBI taxonomy): domain Eukaryota; kingdom Viridiplantae; phylum Streptophyta; class Magnoliopsida; order Malpighiales; family Rhizophoraceae; genus Bruguiera; species Bruguiera sexangula. Next base: position 11,818 of record JAHLGP010018421.1, read on the forward strand.
TAAAAATTAGGTGTATAAGCAAATAATTTTTTGTTTAGTGCACGAGGTGGTGGTACAACAAGTGAAGCATTCGATCAAGTGTGGGACAAGCACTTCCCAAATACTCAAACAAAATAAATAAATAAATTTAAAAAATAAATTATATTATAAAAAAAAAAAAACAAAAACAAAGGGTGGCACAACAAAAGATCAGGTTGTCAATATGAGTCAAACCTTTCCTTATCCATGCCCATATATATTCTCCCAGAAAGTTGGGAACATTGACAAAGACGGCACTTTATTGGACAATTTCAAGCTTCAAAAAACACTGATGAAAATAATTAAACGCCCCTAACCGTTGGGTCGGACGGTCAAACTATTTGCTGCAAAGGCAAAATCAACGGTCACCATGCAATAGTTCACATGGAATTGAAGGCCATGGGGCACAAAAAAATATAAAAATAATAAAAATAATTGCTTAGCAGGATGAGCCACAAATCATATATGATTGAACAGAACCAACAACCAAAAGCAATGAGGGAGGGACATGCATGTCAGTCAAAGTGTAGGATGTATCAAATATTGAAGGCAAACCATAATTTTTATTTTCAAGCAGCACTAAAATCCTCCGTCACATCTTTTCAAACCTTCCCCCATCGTAATGCACACACTAATGATAGCTTACATCTCAAAAAACTTATAAAAAACCTCACTATAAACAAATGGCAAAGGAAAAGAAGTCATACTAGATGACTGACGATATTCAAACATAAATATCTCAATCGAGGCTTAGTGAGTAACTGAACTGATCTTCCAGCGATGGAGTGCTCCAATGATTGATGTCGCACGCTTTGCTCTTCTTGATGTCAATGAGCTGCTCGTATGCACACCATGGGAAACTGAGGAAATGATCTCTACGCATGCCTTCATTGTAGAGACCCCAGAATTTTGGATGATATGTAACATGGTACCAAGCAGATGCTTTGGCATACAAGTTATCAGGGCCACATTCAGGCTCATCAATTCCTTTGCCATTCAACCATGCCTTGGCTTGTTTCCTCAAGGACTTCACGGCAAACATGATTGCATCCAAATCCCTTTTTCTATCGAAGGATTTAGACATTTTCAGGATGCATCCACTGAGTATTTCAGTCTCAGTTTTGATCCCATAATAGTCCATCAGGTTCCCCAGCTGCTTATCATATTCATTTTTGTAATAGAAAGCATTGTCGATGTAGTCCTCAAATCCAGCTACTTCCATGTCTGGGTCATAAGAACGCCCTGCCACATCTATGGTGAAGGATCCTATGGAACCTGTTTCCAGTTCAATGTCTTTTACAGCTCGAAAAAGCCTTCCAATTACGCGCTGCGATGCATACGTCGGCTCATGATGCTGCTTTTCCATAAAATCCGGATATTCTTTGACGCGCAACTTTCGTGGAATTTTAGCTGGAACACCGGTTTTTGGGAAATCAACAGCAATTGAAGATAGTTTCGCAAGTTTAATACATTTTTCACTCCTCGCCATGGTCCGCTCCTTATCAGCATGGACAGTGTGGGCATTACAAATTATCCCCAAGCTATCATTGAGTATGTAGTCTGCAAAATATTCCTGCACTTCCTGTGCATTAGCAGCAAACAAGTTCAAACAAAGAAAGACAGTGACAGGCAAAGAAGAACTAACACAAATACATAAGAGCCTCCTGCAAGGCTATTATACAATACCTTTATTGTAACATCATGATCTAAAACAATGCTCTGTGTTGCACTATAATCCATTGGTGGAAACCGCCGAGGGGGAATTAATCCACGATCCCAACAGACAAAGTAAACATCTCCATCCAAATCGCTACCCGAACATTCATTTGTATGGGGTCTGAATGAATGTGTAACTAGTTTCAGTAAGATATAATGGAACAAAAGGGTGTTCGAGAAAAAGGATGCCTACTTCAGAGGTGCCGAATCACAATGAACTGATGTTTCCATAGCAAAGCTTGAACCAGCTCGGGGAAAATTGAATGCACAAGCAAAAGGAAAAACAGAAAAATAAATCTAGCAGCATTAAATTTTGAAAGAAGGCTCCAAAGTTTTACCTCCTTCCTTTCTGCGGAAACACAACACAATCCACCATGTGGTGCAAAGCCGGCACATCCACAGCCTCTAGGACACGGACGTCTCCAGGGTGTAGACACGGATTTTTCACAACTACTACTTTCCCCACAACTGCATGAATGTGTTGATTTGATTCACTAGCACAGAGTTCCCTATGACCGGTGGAGGAGTAATGCACAAATACTTGACCATATTCCAGTGTCCTAGTTTCATCCAGACAACCCATCATAATCCTTCCTTTTGGAATGAATATCCTCGATTTTGTTCGCAAATCGAGCAACTTTGATGCTCGGAATGTTTGCAGCATCAGGGAAAGAAAGGGTTCAACATCCGGCTTATAACACGCCAACATTTCCTTAAGGATGGTACTATTCTCCCCTGGAGCCATCAGGTTAAGAGCCTCCTGTGCCCTCAGAGGATCTTTCAGGATGGCATTTAGTTGAGCTACGAGCTTTTTTTGCTTCCTTTCAAACACAAAATCCCTGACCCCAAGGGTAGACAAAAGAGTGATCACCTGGCGATTAAGGAAACAAGGCTGATACTTGCTCCATCCTAAAACATT
>JAHLGP010018423.1:0-13774 GCA_020141445.1 Bruguiera sexangula
ACTTTTGTGGATGAATATTATAAATAGTAAACCCAAGTTTCAATGTTGTGTTATACATATATCCCTAAATGAGAGTGCAGAACCTTCTTATTACAGTCCATTGTTTTTGCTTTTCCTTAAGTAATTTGTTTAAAGACAAGAATTCTATAAATCATTTCAAATTGCATTCAGGCAAAAAAGACAATTAAGAAAATTACAAAATTTAAATTCAACAAAGTATTGACAATTCATTTATCCCTATCAGATTTAAAAATTCTAAAAATGGCAAAAATGCAATATTTTGATTTTTAAATTTATTATTAATGTCCTTTAATTAGATTGGTGAGCAAAGTACAATATTTGAATATCTTAATTGAACAAAATTACAAGTAATGGACTCAATTGCATAAAATACAATTTAGTGAATGAATATTATAAATAGCAATCCCACGTTTCAATGTTGTGTTAAACATATATCCCTAGATGGGATGCTGAACCTTCTTATTACAATTTATTGCTTTTTTTTTTCTTAAGTAATTTTCTTGAAGATTATATAAATCATTTCAAATTGCATTAAGGCAAAGGAGACAATTTAAAAGGTTGCAAAATTTAAATTCAACAAAGTATTGACAATTCACTTATTCATAGCAGATTTTAAAATTCAAAAAATTAAAAAATTGAAATATTTTGATTTTTAAATTTGTTGTTAATTTCGTTTGAATTAATTGGTGAGAAAAATATAATATGTGAAAAATATAATATTTGAATATCTTAATTGATAAAAAATATAAGTAATGGACTCAATTGCATAAAAGACACTTTAGTGGATGAATATTATAAATAGCAATCTCAAGTTTCAAAGTTGTGTAAAGCATATATCCCTAGATGGGAGTGAGGAAGCATCTTATTAGAGTCCATTGCTTCTCCTTTTTCCTAAGTAATTTGTTAAAAGTTAATAATTCTATAAATCATTTCAAATTGCATTGAGGCAAAGGAGACAATTAAGAAATTTTTAAAATTTAAATTCAACAGAGTATTGACAATTCATTTATCCCTAATGATTTTAAAATTCTAAAATTGCAAAAATGGAATATTTTGATTTTTAAATTTATTGTTAATGTCGTTTGATTTGATTGGTGAGAAAAATACAATATTTGAATATCTTAACTGGACAAAAATATAAGTAATGGACTCAATTGTATAAAATACAATTTAGTGGATGACTATTATAAATAACAATCCCAAGTTTCATTATTGTGTTAAACAATATCCCTATATGGGAGTGCATAACTTTTTTATTACAGTCCATTGCCTTTACTTTTTCTTAAGTAGTTTACCTGAAAATTATATAAATTATTTCAAATTGCGTTGAGGCAAAGGAGACAATTAAGAAAATTGCAAAAGTTAAATTCAATGGAGTATTGACAATTCATTTATCCCTAGTAGATTTTAAAATTTTAAAAATTGCAAAAATGCAATATTTTGATTTTTAAATTTATATTTAATGTCGTTTAATTTAATTGGTGAGAAAAATATAATATGTGAAAAATATAATATTTGAATATGTCAATTGAACAAAAATATAAGTAATGGACACAATTCCATAAAAGACACTTTAGTGGATGAATATTATAAATAGCGAACTCAAGTTTCAAGGTTGTTTGAAGCATATATCCCTAGATGAGAGTGTGAAACCATCTTATTAGAGTTCATTGCTTTTCGTTTTTCCTTAGTAATTTGTTTGAAGACAAGAATTCTATAAATTGTTTCAAATTACATTGAGGCAAAGTAGACAATTAAGAAAATTGCAAAATTTAAATTCAACATATTATTGACAATTTGTTTATCCCTAACAGATTTTAAAAATCTAAAAATTGCAAAAATGCAATATTTTGATTTTTAAATTTATTGTTAATATCATTTGATTTGATTGGTGAGAAAAATACAATATTTGAATATCTTAATTGAACAAAAATACAAGTAATGGACTCAATTGCATAAAATACAATTTAGTGGATGAATATTATAAATAGCAATCCCACGTTTCAATGAATATTATATATATCTCTAGATAGGAGTACATAACTTTCTTATTACAGTTCATTACTTTTGTTTTTTCTTAAGTAATTTTCCAGAAGATTAAATAAATCATTTCAAATTGCATTAAGGCAAAGGAGACAATTTAGAATGTTGCAAAATTTAAATTCAACAGATTATTGACAATTCACTTATTCATAGCAGATTTTAAAATTAAAAAAATTACAAAATTGAAACATTATTTAATGTTAATGTGGTTTGATTTAATTGGTGAGAAAAATATATTATGAGAAAAATATAATATTTGAATATGTTAATTAAACAAAAATACAAGTAATGGACTCAATTGCATTAAATACACTTTAGTAGATGAATATTATAAAGAACAATCCCAAGTTTTAATATTGCCTTAAGCATATATCCCTAAATGGGAGTGCAGAACCTTCTTATTACAATCCATTGCTTTTGCTTTTTCTTAAGTAATTTGCCTGAAAATTATATAAATCATTTCAAATTGCATTGAGACAAAGGAGATAATTCAGAAAATAGCAAAATTTCAATTCAACAGAGTATTGACAATTCATTTATCACTAGCAGATTTTAAAATTCTAAAAATTGCAAAAATGCAATATTTTGATTTTCAAATTTATTGCGAATGTCATTTGATTTGATTGGTGAGAAAAATACAATATTTGAATATCTTCATTGAACAAAAATATAAGTAATGGACTCAATTGCATAAAATACACTTTAGTGGATGAATATCATAAATAGTTGTTCCATTTCAATGTTGAGTTAAGCATATATCCCTAGATGGGAGTGCAGAACCTTCTTATTACAATCGTTTGCATTTGCTTTTTATTAAGTAATTTGCCTAAAGATTATATAAATTATTTCAAATTGCGTTAAGGCAAAGGAGGCAATTTAGAAAATTGCAAAATTTAAATTGAACAGAGTATTGACAATTCATTTATCCCTAACAGATTTTAAAATTCTAAAAATTGCAAAATTGAAATATTTTCATTTTTAAATTTATTGTTAATGTCGTTTGATTTAATTGCCGAGAAAAATATAATATGTGAAAAATATAATATTTGAATATGTGAATTGAACAAAAATACAAGTAATGGACTTAATTGCATAAAAGACACTTTAGTGGATGAATATTATAAATAGCAATCCCAAGTTTCAAGATTGTGTGATGCATATATTCTTATATGGGAGTGCGGAACCATCTTATTCGATTCCATTGTTTTTCCTTTTTCTTAAGTAATTTGTTTGAAGTCAAGAATTTTATAAGTCATTTCAAATTGCATTGAGGTAAATGAGACAATTGAGAAAATTGCAAAATTTAAATTCAACAGATTATTGACAATTTATTTACCTCTAGTAGATTTTAAAATTCTAAAAATTGCAAAAATGTAATATTTTGATTTTTAAATTTGTTCTTAATGTCATTTGATTTGATTGGTGAGAAAAATACAATATTTGAATAAGTTAATTGAACAAAAATACAAGTAATGGACTCAATTGCATTAAATACACTTTAGTGGATGAATATAATAAACAACAATCCCAAGTTTCAATGTTGTGTTAAGTATATATCCCTAAATGGGAGTGTAGAACCTTCTTATTATAGTATATTGCTCTTGTTTTTTCTTAAGTAATTTGCTTGAAGATTATATAAATTATTTCAAATTACATTGAGGCAAAGGAGACAATTTAGAAAATTGCAAAATTTAAATTCAATAGAGTATTAAAAATTCATTTATTTCTAATAGATTTTAAAATTCTAAAAATTGCAAAATTGAAATATTTTCAATTTTAAATTTATTGTTAATGTAGTTTGATTTAATTAGTGAGAAAAATATAATATGTGAAAAATATAATATTTGAATATGTTAATTGAGCAAAAATACAAGTAATAGACTCAATTGCATAACATACACTTTAGTGGATGAATATTAAAAATAGCAATCCTAAGTTTTAATGTTTTGTTAACAATATATCTCTAGATGGGAGTGCAGAATCTTCTTATTACAGTCAATTGTTTTTGCTTGTTTAAATTCAACAGACCATTGACAATTCATTTATCCCTTGTAGATTTTAAAATTCTAAAAATTGTAAAATTGAAATATTTTGATTTTTGAATTTATTGAGAATGTCGTTTGATTTAATTGGTGAGAAAAATATAATATGTGAAAATATAATATTTCAATATATTAATTGACCAAAAATACAAGTAATGGACTCAATTGCATAAAATACAATTTAGTGGATGAATATTATAAATAGCAATCCCACGTTTCAATGAATATTATATATATCTTTAGATAGGAGTACATAACTTTCTTATTACAGTTCATTGCTTTTGTTTTTTCTTAAGTAATTTTCTAGAAGATTAAATAAATCATTTCAAATTGCATTAAGGCAAAGGAGACAATTTAGAAAGTTGCAAAATTTAAATTCAACAGAGTATTGACAATTTACTTATTCATAGCAGATTTTAAAATTCAAAAAATTACAAAATTGAAACATTATTTAATGTTAATGTGGTTTGATTTGAGGCAATTCACTTAAGTAATTTGTCTGAAGACAATAAATCTATAAATTATTTCCAATTGCATTGAGGCAAGGGAGACAATTAAGAGAATTGAAAATTTTAAATTCAACAGAGTATTGACAATTCATTTAACCCTAGCAGATTTTAAAATTTTAAAAATTGCAAAAATGGAATGTTTTGATTTTTAAATTTATTGTTAATGTTGTTTGATTTGATTAGTGAGAAACATACAATATTTGAATATCTTAATTGAACAAAAATACAAGTCATGGATTTAATTGCATAAAATACACTTTAGTGGATGAATATCATAAATAGCAGTCCCAAATTTCAATATTGAGTTAAGCATATATCCCTAAATGGGAGTGCAGAACCTTCTTATTACAATCGTTTGCTTTTGCTTTTTCATAGGTAATTTACCTGATGATTATATAAATCATTTCAAATTGTGTTGAAACAAAGGAGACAATTCAGAAAATAGCAAAATTTAAATTCAATAGAGAATTGACAATTCATTTATTCCTAGCATATTTTAAAATTCGAGAACTTGCAAAAATGCAGTATTTTGATTTTTCAATTTATTGTTAATGTCGTTTGATTTGATTGGTGTGAAAAATACAATATTTGAATATCTTAATTAAATAAAAATACAACTAATGGACTCAATTGCACAAAATACACTTTAGTGGATGAATATTATAAATAGCAATCCAAAATTTCAATGTTGCGTTAAGGATATAACCCTAGATGGAATTACAGAACCTTCTTATAACAATCCATTACTTTTGCTTTTTTTTTAAGTAATTTGCCTGAATGTTATATAGATCATTTCAAATTACTTTAAGGCAAAAGAGACAATTTAGAAAATTGCAGAATTTAAATTCAATAGAGTATTGACAATTAATTTATCCCTAGCAGATTTTATAATTCGAAAAATTGCAAAATTGAAATATTTTGATTTCTAAATGTGTTGTTAATGTCGTTTAATTTAATTGCTGAGAAAAATATAATTTGTGAAAAATATAATATTTGAATATGTTAATTGAACAGGAATACAAGTAATGGACTCAATTGCATAAAATACAATTTATAGGATGAATATTATAAATAGCAAACCCAAGTTTCAATGTTGTGTTAAGCATATATCTCTAGATGAGAGTGCAAAATCTTCTTATTACAGTCTATTGCTTTCGCTTTTTCTTAAGTAATTTGCTTGAAGATTATATAAATCGTTTCAAATTGCGTTGAGGCAAAGGACACAATTCAGAAAATTGCAAAATTTAAATTCAACAAAGTATTGTCAATTCATTTATCCCTAGCAAATTTTAAAATTCTAGAAATTGTAAAAATGCAATATTTTGATTTTTAAATTTATTGTTAATGTCATTTGATTTTATTAGTGCGAAAATTACAATATTTGAATATCTTAATCGAACAAAAATACAAGTAAGGGACTCAATTGTATAAAATACACTTTAGTGGATGAATATTATAAATATCAATCCCAAGTTTTAATGTTGTGTTAAGCAGATATCTTTACATAGGAGTGCAAAACCTTCTTATTACAGTCCATTGCTTTGGTTTTTTCTTAAGTAACCTGCCTGAAAATTATATAAATCATTTCAAATTGCTTTGAGGCAAAGGAGACAATTCAGAAGATTGGAAAATTTAAATTCAATAAAGTATCGACAATTCATTTATCCCTAGTACATTTTAAAATTCAAAAAATTGCAAAATTGAAATATTTTGATTTCAAAATTTATTGTTAATGTCGTTCAATTTAATTGTTAAGAAAAATATTATATTTTAATTTGTTAATTGAACAGAAATACATGTAATGGACTTTATTGCATAAAAGACACTTTAGTGACTGAATATTATAAATAGCAATCTCAAGTTTCAAGGTTGTGTGAAGCATATATCCCTAAATAGGAGTGGGGAACCACCTTGTTAGAGTCTATTGCTTTTCCTTTTCCTTAAGTAATTTGTCTGAAGACAAGAATTCTATAAATCATTTGAAATTGCATTGAGGCAAAGGAGACAATAAAGATAATTGAAAATTTTAAATTCAACAGTGTATTGATAATTCATTTATCCTCAGCAAATTTTAAAATTCTAAAAATTGCAAAAATGCAATATTTTGATTTTTAAATTTATTGTTAATGTTATTTCATTTGATTGGTGAGAAAAATATAATATTTGAATATCTTAATTGACCAAAAATACAAGTAATGAACTCAATTGTATAAAATACACTTTAATGAATGAATATCATAAATAGCAGTCCCAAGTTTTAATCTTGTGTTAAGCATATGTCCTTAAATGGGAGTGTAGAACCTTCTTATTACAGTTCATTGCTTTCTTTTTTTTTTCGTAAGTAATTTGCTTGAATATTATATAAATCATTTCAAATTGTGTTGAGGCGAAGGATACAATTCAAAAAATTGCAAAATTTAACTTCAACGGAGTATTGACAATTCATTTATTCCTAGCAGATTTTAAAATTCTAAAAATTGTAAAATTGAAATATTTTGATTTTTAAATTTATTGTTAATGTTGTTTGATTTAAGTGATAAGAGAAATATAATATGTGAAAAATATAATATTTGAATATATTAATTGAACAAAAATACGAGTAATGGATTGAATTGCATAAAAGACACTTTAGTGGATAAATATTATAAATAACAATCCCAAGTTTCAAGATTGTGTGAAGCATATATCCCTAGATAGGAGTGCGGAACCATCTTATTAGAGTCCATTGCTTTTCCTTTTTCTTAAGTAATTTGACTAAAGACCAGAATTCCATAAATCATTTCAAATTGCATCGAGGCAAAGGAGAGAAATAAGAAAATTGCAAAATTTAAATTCAACATAATATTGACAATTGATTTATCCCTAGCAGATTTAAAAATTCTAAAAGTTGCAAAAATGCAATATTTTGATTTTTGAATTTGTTGTTAATGTCGTTTGATTTGATTGGCGAGAAAAATACAATAATTGAATATCTTAATTGAACAAAAGTACAAGTAATGGACTCAATTGCATAAAATACACTTTAATAGATGAATATCATAAATAGCAGTCCCAAGTTTCAATGTTGTGTTAAGCATATATCCCTAGATGAGAGTGCAGGACCTTCTTATTACAGTCGATTGCTTTTGCTTTTTCATAAGTAATTGGGTTGATGCTTATATAAATCAATTCAAATTGCATAGAGGCAAAGGAGACAATTCAGAAAATAGCAAAATTTAAATTCAACAAAGAATTGATAATTCATTTATCCCTAGTAGATTTGAAAATTCTAGAAATTGCAAAAATGCAATATTTTGATTTTTAAATTTATTGTTAATGTCATTTGATTTGATTGGTGAAAAAATACAATATTTGAATATCTTAATCGAACAAAAATACAAATAATGGACTCAATTGCATAAAATACACTTTAGAGGATGACTATTATAAATAACAATCCCAAGTTTCAATATTGTGTTAAGGATATAACCCTAGATGGAATTACAAAACCTTTTTATTACAATCCATTGCTTTTATTTTTTCTTAAGTAATTTGCCTGAAGATTATATAAATCATTTCAAATTGCTTTGAGGCAAAGGAGGCAATTCAGAAAATTGCAAAATTTAAATTCAATAGAGTATTGACAATTCATTTATCCCTAGTAGATTTTAAAATTCGAAAAATTGCAAAATTGAAATATTTTGATTTTTAAATTTATTGTTAATGTCGTTCAATTTAATTGCTGAGAAAAATATAATATTTGAATAAATTAATTGAACAAAAATGCAAGTAATAGACTCAATTGCATAAAATACAATTTATTGGATGAATATTATAAATAGCAAACCCAAGTTTCAATATTGTGTTAAGCATATATCTATAGATGGGAGTGTAGAATCTTCTTCTTATAATCAATTACTTTTGCTTTTTCTTAGGTAACTTGCCTGAAGATTATATAACTCATTTCAAGTTACGTTGAGGCAAAGGGCACAATTCAAAAAATTGCAAAATTTAACTTCAACAGACTATTGACAATTCATTTATCCCTAGCATATTTTAAAATTCTAAAAATTGCAAAATTTAAATATTTTGATTTTTGAATTTATTATTAATGTCATTCGATTTAATTGGTGAGAAAAATATAATATGCAAAAAATAAAATATTTGAATATGTTAATTAAGCAAAAATACAAGTAATGGACTTAATTGCATAAAAGACACTTTAGTGGATGAATATTATAAATAGCAATATTAAGTTTCAAGGTTGTGTGAAGCATATATCGCTATGTAGGAGTGGGGAACCACCTTGTTAGAGTCTATTGCTTTTCCTTTTTCTTAAGTAATTTGTCTGAAGACAAGAATTCTATAAATCATTTTAAATTGCATTAAGGCAAATGAGACAATTAAGAAATTTGCAAAATTTAAATTCAACAGAGTATTGACAATTCATTTATCCCTAGCAGATTTTAAAATTCTAAAAATTGCAAAAATGCAATATTTTGATTTTTAAATTTATTGTTAATGTCATTTGATTTGATTGGTGAGAAAAATACAATATTTGAATATCTTAATTGAACAAAAATACAAGTAATGGACTCAATTGCATAAAATACACTTTAATGGATAAATATTATAAATAGCAATTCCAAGTTTCAGTGTTGTGTTAAGCATATATCCTTGGATGGGAATGCAGAACCTTCTTATTACAACCCCGTTGCTTTTGCATTTTAATAAGTTATTTGCCTAAAGATGATATAAGTCATTTCAAATTGCATGAAGGCAAAGGAGACAATTCAGAAAATAGCAAAATTTCAATTCAACAGAGTATTGACAATTCAGTTATTCCTAGTAGATTTTAAAATTCTAAAAATTGCAAAAATGCAATATTTTGATTTTTCAATTTGTTGCAAATGTCATTTGATTTGATTGGTGAGAAAAAATACAATATTTGAATATCTTAATCGAACAAAAATACAAGTAATGGACTCAATTGCATAAAATACACTTTAGTGGATGAAGATTATAAATAACAATCCCAAGTTTCAATGTTGTGTTATGTAGATATCCTTAGATGAGAGTGTAGAACCTTCTTATTACAATCCATTGCTTTTGTTTTTTCTTAAGTAACTTGCTTGAAGATTATATAAATCATTTCAAATTGCATTGAGGCAAAGGAGATAATTTATAAAATTGCAAAATTTAAATTCAACAGAGTATTGACAATTCATTTATCCCTAATAGATTTTAAAATTCTAAAAATTGCAAAATTGAAATATTTTCATTTTTAAATTTATTGTTAATGTTGTTTGATTTAATTGCTGAAAAAAATATAATATTTGAATTTGTGAATTGAACAAAAATACAAGTAATGGACTCAATTCCATAAAAGACACTTTAGTGGATGAATATTATAAATAGCAATCCCAAGATTCAAGATTGTGTGAAGCATATATCCCTAGATGGGAGTGCAGAACCATCTTATTAGAGTCCATTGCTTTTCCTTTTTTTTAAGTAATTTGTCTGAAGTCAAGAATTCTATAAGTTATTTCAAATTGCATTGAGGCAAAAGAGACAATTAGGAAAATTGCAAAATTTAAATTAAACAGATTATTGACAATTTATTTATCCCTATCAGATTTTAAAATTCTAAAAATAGCAAAAGTGCAATATTTTGATTTTTAAATTTGTTGTTAATGTTGTTTGATTTGATTGGTGAAAAAAATACAATATTTGAACATCTTAATTGAACAAAAATACAAGTAATGGACATAATTGCATGAAATAAACTTTAGTGGATGAATATCATAAATAACAGTCCCAAGTTTCAATGTTGTGTTAAGAAGATATCCTTATATGGGAGTGCAGAACCTTCTTATTACAATCAATTGCTTTTGCTTTTTCTTAAGTAATTTGGCAGAAAATTATATAAATCATTTCAAATTATGTTAAGGCAAAGGACACAATTCAGAAAATTGCAAAATTTAACTTCTAACAGACTATTGACAATTCATTTATCCCTACCAGATTTTAAAATTCTCAAAATTGCAAAATTGAAATATTTTCATTTTAGAATTTATTGTTAATGTCGTTTGATTTAATTGGTGAGAAAAATATAATATTTGAATATGTCAATTGAACAAAAATACAAATAATGAACTCAATTGTATAAAAGACACTTTAGTGGATCAATATTATAAATAGCAAACTCAAGTTTCAAGATTGTGTGAAGCATATATCCCTAGATAGGAGTGGGGAACTATCTTATTAGAGTCCATTCCTTTTCCTTTTTCTTAACTAATTTGTCTGAAGACAAGAATTCTATAAATCATTTCAAATTGCATCGAGGCAAAGGAGACAATTAAGAAAATTTCAAAATTTAAATTCAATAGATTATTGACAATTTACTTATACTTAGCAGATTTTAAAATTCTAAAAATTCCAAAAGTGCAATATTTTGATTTTTAAATTTGTTGTTAATGTCGTTTGATTTGATTGGTGAGAAAAATATAATATGTGAAAAATATAATATTTAAATATGTTAATTGAACAAAAATACAAGTAATGGACTGCATTGCATAAAAGCCACTTTAGTGGATGAATATTATAAATAGCAATCTCAAATTTCAAAGTTGTGCGAAGCATATATCCCTAGATGGGAGTGGAGAACCATCATATTAGAGTCCATTCCTTTTCATTTTTCTTAACTAATTTGTTTGAAGACAAGAATTCTATAAATCCTTTTAAATTGCATTGAGGCAAAGGTGACAATTAAGAAATTTTCAAAATTTAAATTCAACAGATTATTGATAATTTATTTATCCTTATCATAATTTAAAATTCTAAAAATTGCAAAAGTGCAATATTTTGATTTTTAAATTTGTTGTTAATGTTGTTTGATTTGATTGACGAGAAAAATACAATATTAGAATAAGTTAATTGAACAAAATTACAAGTAATGGACTCAATTGCATAAAAAACACTTAAGTGGATGAATATTATAAATAGCAATCCCAAGTTTTAATGTTTTGTTAAGCATATATCCTTAGATGGGAGTGCAGAACCTTCTTATTACAGTCCATTACTTTTGTTTTTAGTAAGTAATTTGCCTGAATATTATATAAATCATTTCAAATTGTGTTGAGGCAAAGCACACAATTCAGAAAATTGCAAAATTTAACTTCAACGGAGTATTGACAATTCATTTATTCCTAGTAGATTTTAAAATTCTAAAAATTGCAAAATTGAAATATTTTGCAAAAATACAAGTAATGGACTCAATAGCATAAAATACACTCTAGTGGATGAATATTATAAATAAAAATCTCAAGTTTCAATGTTGTGTTAAGCATATATCCCTAGATGGGAGTGCAAAACTTTCCAATTAAAGTGCATTGCTTTTACTTTTTTTTTAAGTAATCTGCCTGAATATTATATAAATCGTTTCAAATTGCGTTGAGGCAAAGGAGACAATTCAAAAAATTGCAGAAGTTAAATTCAACAGAGTATTGACAATTCATTTCTCCCTAGTAGATTTTAAAATTTATTGTTAATGTCGTTTGATTTGATTGGAGAGAAAAATATAATATTTGAATATGTTAATTGAACAAAATACAAGTAATGGACTCAATTGCATAAAATACAATTAAGTGGATGAATATTATAAGTAGCACTTCAAGTTTCAATGTTGTGTTAAGCATATATACCTAGATGGGAGTGTAGAACCTTCTTATTACAGTCCATTGCTTTTGCTTTTTCTTAAGTAATTTGCCTGAAAATTATATAAATTATTTCAAATTAAGTTGAGGCAAAGGAGACAATTTAGAAAATTGCAAAAGTTAAATTCAACAGTGTATTAACAATTCATTTATCCCTAGTAGATTTTAAAATTTTAAAAATTGCAAAAATGCAATATATTGATTTTTAAATTTATTATTAATGTCCCTTGATTTAATAGGTGAGAAAAATATAATATGTGAAAAATATAATATTTGAATATGTCAATTGAAGAAAAATACAAGTAATGGACTTAATTGCATAAAAGACACTTTAGTGGATGAATATTATAAATAGCAAAACCCAAATTTCAAGGTTGTGTGAAGCATATATCCATAGATTAAAGTGCGTAACCATCTTATTAGAGTCTATTACTTTTCCTTTTTCTTAAGTAATCTGTCTGAAGACAAGAATTCTATAAATCATTTCAAATTGCATTGAGGCAAGGGAGACAATTAAGAAAATTGTAAAATTTAAATTCAACAGATTATTAACAATTTATTTATCCATAGCAGATTTTAAAATTCTAAAAATTGCAAAACCGCATATTTTAATTTTTAAATTTATTGTGAATGTCGTTTGATTTGATTGGTGAGAAAAATACAATATTTGAAAGTGTTAATTGAATAGAAATACAAGTAATAGACTCCATTGCACAAAATATACTTTAGTGGATGAATGTTATAAATAGCAGTCTCAAGTTTCAATGTTCTGTTAAGCATATATCCCCAAATGGGAGTGCAGAACCATCTTATTAGAGTTCATTACTTTTCCTTTTTCTTAAGTAATTTGTCTGAAGACAAGAATTCTATAAATCATTTCACATTGCATTGAGGCAAGGGAGACAATTAAGAAAAATGCAAAATTTAAATTCAACAAATTATTTACAATTTAGTTGTCCCTAACAGATTTTAAAATTCTAAAAATTGCAAATATGCAATATTTTGATTTTTAAATTTGTTGTTAATATCGTTTTATTTGATTGGTGAGAAAAATACAATATTTAAATATGTTAATTGAACAAAAATACAAGTAATGGACTCAATTGCATAAAATACACTTTAGTGGATAAATATTATAAATAATAATCCCAAGTTTCAATGTTGTGTTAAGCATATATCCCTAGATTGGAGTGCAGAACCTTCTTATTACAGTTCATTGCTTTTACTTTTTATTAAGTAATTTGCTTGAAGATTATATAACTCATTTCAAATTGCGTTAAGGCAAAGGAGATAATTTAGAAAATTGCAAAATTTAAATTCAACAGAGTATTGACAATTCAGTTATTCCTAACAGATTTTAAAATTCTAAAAATTGCAAAATCAAAATATTTTGATTTTTATATTTATTGTTAATGTCGTTTGATTTAATTGGTGAGAAAAATATAATATTTGAATATGTCAATTG
>JAHLGP010018425.1:0-13739 GCA_020141445.1 Bruguiera sexangula
ACTTTTGTGGATGAATATTATAAATAGTAAACCCAAGTTTCAATGTTGTGTTATACATATATCCCTAAATGAGAGTGCAGAACCTTCTTATTACAGTCCATTGTTTTTGCTTTTCCTTAAGTAATTTGTTTGAAGACAAGAATTCTATAAATCATTTTAAATTGCATTCAGGCAAAAAAGACAATTAAGAAAATTACAAAATTTAAATTCAACAAAGTATTGACAATTCATTTATCCCTATCAGATTTAAAAATTCTAAAAATGGCAAAAATGCAATATTTTGATTTTTAAATTTATTATTAATGTCCTTTAATTAGATTGGTGAGCAAAGTACAATATTTGAATATCTTAATTGAACAAAATTACAAGTAATGGACTCAATTGCATAAAATACAATTTAGTGAATGAATATTATAAATAGCAATCCCACGTTTCAATGTTGTGTTAAACATATATCCCTAGATGGGATGCTGAACCTTCTTATTACAATTTATTGCTTTTTTTTTTCTTAAGTAATTTTCTTGAAGATTATATAAATCATTTCAAATTGCATTAAGGCAAAGGAGACAATTTAAAAGGTTGCAAAATTTAAATTCAACAAAGTATTGACAATTCACTTATTCATAGCAGATTTTAAAATTCAAAAAATTAAAAAATTGAAATATTTTGATTTTTAAATTTGTTGTTAATTTCGTTTGAATTAATTGGTGAGAAAAATATAATATGTGAAAAATATAATATTTGAATATCTTAATTGATAAAAAATATAAGTAATGGACTCAATTGCATAAAAGACACTTTAGTGGATGAATATTATAAATAGCAATCTCAAGTTTCAAAGTTGTGTAAAGCATATATCCCTAGATGGGAGTGAGGAAGCATCTTATTAGAGTCCATTGCTTCTCCTTTTTCCTAAGTAATTTGTTAAAAGTTAATAATTCTATAAATCATTTCAAATTGCATTGAGGCAAAGGAGACAATTAAGAAATTTTTAAAATTTAAATTCAACAGAGTATTGACAATTCATTTATCCCTAATGATTTTAAAATTCTAAAATTGCAAAAATGGAATATTTTGATTTTTAAATTTATTGTTAATGTCGTTTGATTTGATTGGTGAGAAAAATACAATATTTGAATATCTTAACTGGACAAAAATATAAGTAATGGACTCAATTGTATAAAATACAATTTAGTGGATGACTATTATAAATAACAATCCCAAGTTTCATTATTGTGTTAAACAATATCCCTATATGGGAGTGCATAACTTTTTTATTACAGTCCATTGCCTTTACTTTTTCTTAAGTAGTTTACCTGAAAATTATATAAATTATTTCAAATTGCGTTGAGGCAAAGGAGACAATTAAGAAAATTGCAAAAGTTAAATTCAATGGAGTATTGACAATTCATTTATCCCTAGTAGATTTTAAAATTTTAAAAATTGCAAAAATGCAATATTTTGATTTTTAAATTTATATTTAATGTCGTTTAATTTAATTGGTGAGAAAAATATAATATGTGAAAAATATAATATTTGAATATGTCAATTGAACAAAAATATAAGTAATGGACACAATTCCATAAAAGACACTTTAGTGGATGAATATTATAAATAGCGAACTCAAGTTTCAAGGTTGTTTGAAGTATATATCCCTAGATGAGAGTGTGAAACCATCTTATTAGAGTTCATTGCTTTTCGTTTTTCCTTAGTAATTTGTTTGAAGACAAGAATTCTATAAATTGTTTCAAATTACATTGAGGCAAAGTAAACAATTAAGAAAATTGCAAAATTTAAATTCAACATATTATTGACAATTTGTTTATCCCTAACAGATTTTAAAAATCTAAAAATTGCAAAAATGCAATATTTTGATTTTTAAATTTATTGTTAATATCATTTGATTTGATTGGTGAGAAAAATACAATATTTGAATATCTTAATTGAACAAAAATACAAGTAATGGACTCAATTGCATAAAATACAATTTAGTGGATGAATATTATAAATAGCAATCCCACGTTTCAATGAATATTATATATATCTCTAGATAGGAGTACATAACTTTCTTATTACAGTTCATTACTTTTGTTTTTTCTTAAGTAATTTTCCAGAAGATTAAATAAATCATTTCAAATTGCATTAAGGCAAAGGAGACAATTTAGAATGTTGCAAAATTTAAATTCAACAGATTATTGACAATTCACTTATTCATAGCAGATTTTAAAATTAAAAAAATTACAAAATTGAAACATTATTTAATGTTAATGTGGTTTGATTTAATTGGTGAGAAAAATATATTATGAGAAAAATATAATATTTGAATATGTTAATTAAACAAAAATACAAGTAATGGACTCAATTGCATTAAATACACTTTAGTAGATGAATATTATAAAGAACAATCCCAAGTTTTAATATTGCCTTAAGCATATATCCCTAAATGGGAGTGCAGAACCTTCTTATTACAATCCATTGCTTTTGCTTTTTCTTAAGTAATTTGCTTGAAAATTATATAAATCATTTCAAATTGCATTGAGGCAAAGGAGATAATTCAGAAAATAGCAAAATTTCAATTCAACAGAGTATTGACAATTCATTTATCACTAGCAGATTTTAAAATTCTAAAAATTGCAAAAATGCAATATTTTGATTTTCAAATTTATTGCGAATGTCATTTGATTTGATTGGTGAGAAAAATACAATATTTGAATATCTTCATTGAACAAAAATATAAGTAATGGACTCAATTGCATAAAATACACTTTAGTGGATGAATATCATAAATAGTTGTTCCATTTCAATGTTGAGTTAAGCATATATCCCTAGATGGGAGTGCAGAACCTTCTTATTACAATCGTTTGCATTTGCTTTTTATTAAGTAATTTGCCTAAAGATTATATAAATTATTTCAAATTGCGTTAAGGCAAAGGAGGCAATTTAGAAAATTGCAAAATTTAAATTGAACAGAGTATTGACAATTCATTTATCCCTAACAGATTTTAAAATTCTAAAAATTGCAAAATTGAAATATTTTCATTTTTAAATTTATTGTTAATGTCGTTTGATTTAATTGCCGAGAAAAATATAATATGTGAAAAATATAATATTTGAATATGTGAATTGAACAAAAATACAAGTAATGGACTTAATTGCATAAAAGACACTTTAGTGGATGAATATTATAAATAGCAATCCCAAGTTTCAAGATTGTGTGATGCATATATTCTTATATGGGAGTGCGGAACCATCTTATTCGATTCCATTGTTTTTCCTTTTTCTTAAGTAATTTGTTTGAAGTCAAGAATTTTATAAGTCATTTCAAATTGCATTGAGGTAAATGAGACAATTGAGAAAATTGCAAAATTTAAATTCAACAGATTATTGACAATTTATTTACCTCTAGTAGATTTTAAAATTCTAAAAATTGCAAAAATGTAATATTTTGATTTTTAAATTTGTTCTTAATGTCATTTGATTTGATTGGTGAGAAAAATACAATATTTGAATAAGTTAATTGAACAAAAATACAAGTAATGGACTCAATTGCATTAAATACACTTTAGTGGATGAATATAATAAACAACAATCCCAAGTTTCAATGTTGTGTTAAGTATATATCCCTAAATGGGAGTGTAGAACCTTCTTATTATAGTATATTGCTCTTGTTTTTTCTTAAGTAATTTGCTTGAAGATTATATAAATTATTTCAAATTACATTGAGGCAAAGGAGACAATTTAGAACATTGCAAAATTTAAATTCAATAGAGTATTAAAAATTCATTTATCTCTAATAGATTTTAAAATTCTAAAAATTGCAAAATTGAAATATTTTCAATTTTAAATTTATTGTTAATGTAGTTTGATTTAATTAGTGAGAAAAATATAATATGTGAAAAATATAATATTTGAATATGTTAATTGAGCAAAAATACAAGTAATAGACTCAATTGCATAACATACACTTTAGTGGATGAATATTAAAAATAGCAATCCTAAGTTTTAATGTTTTGTTAACAATATATCTCTAGATGGGAGTGCAGAATCTTCTTATTACAGTCAATTGTTTTTGCTTGTTTAAATTCAACAGACCATTGACAATTCATTTATCCCTTGTAGATTTTAAAATTCTAAAAATTGTAAAATTGAAATATTTTGATTTTTGAATTTATTGAGAATGTCGTTTGATTTAATTGGTGAGAAAAATATAATATGTGAAAATATAATATTTCAATATATTAATTGACCAAAAATACAAGTAATGGACTCAATTGCATAAAATACAATTTAGTGGATGAATATTATAAATAGCAATCCCACGTTTCAATGAATATTATATATATCTTTAGATAGGAGTACATAACTTTCTTATTACAGTTCATTGCTTTTGTTTTTTCTTAAGTAATTTTCTAGAAGATTAAATAAATCATTTCAAATTGCATTAAGGCAAAGGAGACAATTTAGAAAGTTGCAAAATTTAAATTCAACAGAGTATTGACAATTTACTTATTCATAGCAGATTTTAAAATTCAAAAAATTACAAAATTGAAACATTATTTAATGTTAATGTGGTTTGATTTGAGGCAATTCACTTAAGTAATTTGTCTGAAGACAATAATTCTATAAATTATTTCCAATTGCATTGAGGCAAGAGAGACAATTAAGAGAATTGAAAATTTTAAATTCAACAGAGTATTGACAATTCATTTAACCCTAGCAGATTTTAAAATTTTAAAAATTGCAAAAATGGAATGTTTTGATTTTTAAATTTATTGTTAATGTTGTTTGATTTGATTGGTGAGAAACATACAATATTTGAATATCTTAATTGAACAAAAATACAAGTCATGGATTTAATTGCATAAAATACACTTTAGTGGATGAATATCATAAATAGCAGTCCCAAATTTCAATATTGAGTTAAGCATATATCCCTAAATGGGAGTGCAGAACCTTCTTATTACAATCGTTTGCTTTTGCTTTTTCATAGGTAATTTACCTGATGATTATATAAATCATTTCAAATTGTGTTGAAACAAAGGAGACAATTCAGAAAATAGCAAAATTTAAATTCAATAGAGAATTGACAATTCATTTATTCCTAGCATATTTTAAAATTCGAGAACTTGCAAAAATGCAGTATTTTGATTTTTCAATTTATTGTTAATGTCGTTTGATTTGATTGGTGTGAAAAATACAATATTTGAATATCTTAATTAAATAAAAATACAACTAATGGACTCAATTGCACAAAATACACTTTAGTGGATGAATATTATAAATAGCAATCCAAAATTTCAATGTTGCGTTAAGGATATAACCCTAGATGGAATTACAGAACCTTCTTATAACAATCCATTACTTTTGCTTTTTTTTGAAGTAATTTGCCTGAATGTTATATAGATCATTTCAAATTACTTTAAGGCAAAAGAGACAATTTAGAAAATTGCAGAATTTAAATTCAATAGAGTATTGACAATTAATTTATCCCTAGCAGATTTTATAATTCGAAAAATTGCAAAATTGAAATATTTTGATTTCTAAATGTGTTGTTAATGTCGTTTAATTTAATTGCTGAGAAAAATATAATTTGTGAAAAATATAATATTTGAATATGTTAATTGAACAGGAATACAAGTAATGGACTCAATTGCATAAAATACAATTTATAGGATGAATATTATAAATAGCAAACCCAAGTTTCAATGTTGTGTTAAGCATATATCTCTAGATGAGAGTGCAAAATCTTCTTATTACAGTCTATTGCTTTCGCTTTTTCTTAAGTAATTTGCTTGAAGATTATATAAATCGTTTCAAATTGCGTTGAGGCAAAGGACACAATTCAGAAAATTGCAAAATTTAAATTCAACAAAGTATTGTCAATTCATTTATCCCTAGCAAATTTTAAAATTCTAGAAATTGTAAAAATGCAATATTTTGATTTTTAAATTTATTGTTAATGTCATTTGATTTTATTAGTGCGAAAATTACAATATTTGAATATCTTAATCGAACAAAAATACAAGTAAGGGACTCAATTGTATAAAATACACTTTAGTGGATGAATATTATAAATATCAATCCCAAGTTTTAATGTTGTGTTAAGCAGATATCTTTACATAGGAGTGCAAAACCTTCTTATTACAGTCCATTGCTTTGGTTTTTTCTTAAGTAACCTGCCTGAAAATTATATAAATCATTTCAAATTGCTTTGAGGCAAAGGAGACAATTCAGAAGATTGGAAAATTTAAATTCAATAAAGTATCGACAATTCATTTATCCCTAGTACATTTTAAAATTCAAAAAATTGCAAAATTGAAATATTTTGATTTCAAAATTTATTGTTAATGTCGTTCAATTTAATTGTTAAGAAAAATATTATATTTTAATTTGTTAATTGAACAGAAATACATGTAATGGACTTTATTGCATAAAAGACACTTTAATGACTGAATATTATAAATAGCAATCTCAAGTTTCAAGGTTGTGTGAAGCATATATCCCTAAATAGGAGTGGGGAACCACCTTGTTAGAGTCTATTGCTTTTCCTTTTCCTTAAGTAATTTGTCTGAAGACAAGAATTCTATAAATCATTTGAAATTGCATTGAGGCAAAGGAGACAATAAAGATAATTGAAAATTTTAAATTCAACAGTGTATTGATAATTCATTTATCCTCAGCAAATTTTAAAATTCTAAAAATTGCAAAAATGCAATATTTTGATTTTTAAATTTATTGTTAATGTTATTTCATTTGATTGGTGAGAAAAATATAATATTTGAATATCTTAATTGACCAAAAATATAAGTAATGAACTCAATTGCATAAAATACACTTTAATGAATGAATATCATAAATAGCAGTCCCAAGTTTTAATCTTGTGTTAAGCATATGTCCTTAAATGGGAGTGTAGAACCTTCTTATTACAGTTCATTGCTTTCTTTTTTTTTCGTAAGTAATTTGCTTGAATATTATATAAATCATTTCAAATTGTGTTGAGGCGAAGGATACAATTCAAAAAATTGCAAAATTTAACTTCAACGGAGTATTGACAATTCATTTATTCCTAGCAGATTTTAAAATTCTAAAAATTGTAAAATTGAAATATTTTGATTTTTAAATTTATTGTTAATGTTGTTTGATTTAAGTGATAAGAGAAATATAATATGTGAAAAATATAATATTTGAATATATTAATTGAACAAAAATACGAGTAATGGATTGAATTGCATAAAAGACACTTTAGTGGATAAATATTATAAATAACAATCCCAAGTTTCAAGATTGTGTGAAGCATATATCCCTAGATAGGAGTGCGGAACCATCTTATTAGAGTCCATTGCTTTTCCTTTTTCTTAAGTAATTTGACTAAAGACCAGAATTCCATAAATCATTTCAAATTGCATCGAGGCAAAGGAGAGAAATAAGAAAATTGCAAAATTTAAATTCAACATAATATTGACAATTGATTTATCCCTAGCAGATTTAAAAATTCTAAAAGTTGCAAAAATGCAATATTTTGATTTTTGAATTTGTTGTTAATGTCGTTTGATTTGATTGGCGAGAAAAATACAATAATTGAATATCTTAATTGAACAAAAGTACAAGTAATGGACTCAATTGCATAAAATACACTTTAATAGATGAATATCATAAATAGCAGTCCCAAGTTTCAATGTTGTGTTAAGCATATATCCCTAGATGAGAGTGCAGGACCTTCTTATTACAGTCGATGCTTATATAAATCAATTCAAATTGCATAGAGGCAAAGGAGACAATTCAGAAAATAGCAAAATTTAAATTCAACAAAGAATTGATAATTCATTTATCCCTAGTAGATTTGAAAATTCTAGAAATTGCAAAAATGCAATATTTTGATTTTTAAATTTATTGTTAATGTCATTTGATTTGATTGGTGAAAAAATACAATATTTGAATATCTTAATCGAACAAAAATACAAATAATGGACTCAATTGCATAAAATACACTTTAGAGGATGACTATTATAAATAACAATCCCAAGTTTCAATATTGTATTAAGGATATAACCCTAGATGGAATTACAAAACCTTTTTATTACAATCCATTGCTTTTATTTTTTCTTAAGTAATTTGCCTGAAGATTATATAAATCATTTCAAATTGCTTTGAGGCAAAGGAGGCAATTCAGAAAATTGCAAAATTTAAATTCAATAGAGTATTGACAATTCATTTATCCCTAGTAGATTTTAAAATTCGAAAAATTGCAAAATTGAAATATTTTGATTTTTAAATTTATTGTTAATGTCGTTCAATTTAATTGCTGAGAAAAATATAATATTTGAATAAATTAATTGAACAAAAATGCAAGTAATAGACTTAATTGCATAAAATACAATTTATTGGATGAATATTATAAATAGCAAACCCAAGTTTCAATATTGTGTTAAGCATATATCTATAGATGGGAGTGCAGAATCTTCTTCTTACAATCAATTACTTTTGCTTTTTCTTAGGTAACTTGCCTGAAGATTATATAACTCATTTCAAGTTACGTTGAGGCAAAGGGCACAATTCAAAAAATTGCAAAATTTAACTTCAACAGACTATTGACAATTCATTTATCCCTAGCATATTTTAAAATTCTAAAAATTGCAAAATTTAAATATTTTGATTTTTGAATTTATTATTAATGTCATTCGATTTAATTGGTGAGAAAAATATAATATGCAAAAAATAAAATATTTGAATATGTTAATTAAGCAAAAATACAAGTAATGGACTTAATTGCATAAAAGACACTTTAGTGGATAAATATTATAAATAACAATATTAAGTTTCAAGGTTGTGTGAAGCATATATCGCTATGTAGGAGTGGGGAACCACCTTGTTAGAGTCTATTGCTTTTCCTTTTTCTTAAGTAATTTGTCTGAAGACAAGAATTCTATAAATCATTTTAAATTGCATTAAGGCAAATGAGACAATTAAGAAATTTGCAAAATTTAAATTCAACAGAGTATTGACAATTCATTTATCCCTAGCAGATTTTAAAATTCTAAAAATTGCAAAAATGCAATATTTTGATTTTTAAATTTATTGTTAATGTCATTTGATTTGATTGGTGAGAAAAATACAATATTTGAATATCTTAATTGAACAAAAATACAAGTAATGGACTCAATTGCATAAAATACACTTTAATGGATAAATATTATAAATAGCAATTCCAAGTTTCAGTGTTGTGTTAAGCATATATCCTTGGATGGGAATGCAGAACCTTCTTATTACAACCCCGTTGCTTTTGCATTTTAATAAGTTATTTGCCTAAAGATGATATAAGTCATTTCAAATTGCATGAAGGCAAAGGAGACAATTCAGAAAATAGCAAAATTTCAATTCAACAGAGTATTGACAATTCAGTTATTCCTAGTAGATTTTAAAATTCTAAAAATTGCAAAAATGCAATATTTTGATTTTTCAATTTGTTGCAAATGTCATTTGATTTGATTGGTGAGAAAAATACAATATTTGAATATCTTAATCGAACAAAAATACAAGTAATGGACTCAATTGCATAAAATACACTTTAGTGGATGAAGATTATAAATAACAATCTCAAGTTTCAATGTTGTGTTATGTAGATATCCTTAGATGAGAGTGTAGAACCTTCTTATTACAATCCATTGCTTTTGTTTTTTCTTAAGTAACTTGCTTGAAGATTATATAAATCATTTCAAATTGCATTGAGGCAAAGGAGATAATTTATAAAATTGCAAAATTTAAATTCAACAGAGTATTGACAATTCATTTATCCCTAATAGATTTTAAAATTCTAAAAATTGCAAAATTGAAATATTTTCATTTTTAAATTTATTGTTAATGTTGTTTGATTTAATTGCTGAAAAAAATATAATATTTGAATTTGTGAATTGAACAAAAATACAAGTAATGGACTCAATTCCATAAAAGACACTTTAGTGGATGAATATTATAAATAGCAATCCCAAGATTCAAGATTGTGTGAAGCATATATCCCTAGATGGGAGTGCAGAACCATCTTATTAGAGTCCATTGCTTTTCCTTTTTTTTAAGTAATTTGTCTGAAGTCAAGAATTCTATAAGTTATTTCAAATTGCATTGAGGCAAAAGAGACAATTAGGAAAATTGCAAAATTTAAATTAAACAGATTATTGACAATTTATTTATCCCTATCAGATTTTAAAATTCTAAAAATAGCAAAAGTGCAATATTTTGATTTTTAAATTTGTTGTTAATGTTGTTTGATTTGATTGGTGAAAAAAATACAATATTTGAACATCTTAATTGAACAAAAATATAAGTAATGGACATAATTGCATGAAATAAACTTTAGTGGATGAATATCATAAATAACAGTCCCAAGTTTCAATGTTGTGTTAAGAAGATATCCTTATATGGGAGTGCAGAACCTTCTTATTACAATCAATTGCTTTTGCTTTTTCTTAAGTAATTTGGCAGAAAATTATATAAATCATTTCAAATTATGTTGAGGCAAAGGACACAATTCAGAAAATTGCAAAATTTAACTTCTAACAGACTATTGACAATTCATTTATCCCTACCAGATTTTAAAATTCTCAAAATTGCAAAATTGAAATATTTTCATTTTAGAATTTATTGTTAATGTCGTTTGATTTAATTGGTGAGAAAAATATAATATTTGAATATGTCAATTGAACAAAAATACAAATAATGAACTCAATTGTATAAAAGACACTTTAGTGGATCAATATTATAAATAGCAAACTCAAGTTTCAAGATTGTGTGAAGCATATATCCCTAGATAGGAGTGGGGAACTATCTTATTAGAGTCCATTCCTTTTCCTTTTTCTTAACTAATTTGTCTGAAGACAAGAATTCTATAAATCATTTCAAATTGCATCGAGGCAAAGGAGACAATTAAGAAAATTTCAAAATTTAAATTCAATAGATTATTGACAATTTACTTATACTTAGCAGATTTTAAAATTCTAAAAATTCCAAAAGTGCAATATTTTGATTTTTAAATTTGTTGTTAATGTCGTTTGATTTGATTGGTGAGAAAAATATAATATGTGAAAAATATAATATTTAAATATGTTAATTGAACAAAAATACAAGTAATGGACTGCATTGCATAAAAGCCACTTTAGTGGATGAATATTATAAATAGCAATCTCAAATTTCAAAGTTGTGCGAAGCATATATCCCTAGATGGGAGTGGAGAACCATCATATTAGAGTCCATTCCTTTTCATTTTTCTTAACTAATTTGTTTGAAGACAAGAATTCTATAAATCCTTTTAAATTGCATTGAGGCAAAGGTGACAATTAAGAAATTTTCAAAATTTAAATTCAACAGATTATTGATAATTTATTTATCCTTATCATAATTTAAAATTCTAAAAATTGCAAAAGTGCAATATTTTGATTTTTAAATTTGTTGTTAATGTTGTTTGATTTGATTGACGAGAAAAATACAATATTAGAATAAGTTAATTGAACAAAATTACAAGTAATGGACTCAATTGCATAAAAAACACTTAAGTGGATGAATATTATAAATAGCAATCCCAAGTTTTAATGTTTTGTTAAGCATATATCCTTAGATGGGAGTGCAGAACCTTCTTATTACAGTCCATTACTTTTGTTTTTAGTAAGTAATTTGCCTGAATATTATATAAATCATTTCAAATTGTGTTGAGGCAAAGCACACAATTCAGAAAATTGCAAAATTTAACTTCAACGGAGTATTGACAATTCATTTATTCCTAGTAGATTTTAAAATTCTAAAAATTGCAAAATTGAAATATTTTGCAAAAATACAAGTAATGGACTCAATAGCATAAAATACACTCTAGTGGATGAATATTATAAATAAAAATCTCAAGTTTCAATGTTGTGTTAAGCATATATCCCTAGATGGGAGTGCAAAACTTTCCAATTAAAGTGCATTGCTTTTACTTTTTTTTTAAGTAATCTGCCTGAATATTATATAAATCGTTTCAAATTGCGTTGAGGCAAAGGAGACAATTCAAAAAATTGCAGAAGTTAAATTCAACAGAGTATTGACAATTCATTTCTCCCTAGTAGATTTTAAAATTTATTGTTAATGTCGTTTGATTTGATTGGAGAGAAAAATATAATATTTGAATATGTTAATTGAACAAAATACAAGTAATGGACTCAATTGCATAAAATACAATTAAGTGGATGAATATTATAAGTAGCACTTCAAGTTTCAATGTTGTGTTAAGCATATATACCTAGATGGGAGTGTAGAACCTTCTTATTACAGTCCATTGCTTTTGCTTTTTCTTAAGTAATTTGCCTGAAAATTATATAAATTATTTCAAATTAAGTTGAGGCAAAGGAGACAATTTAGAAAATTGCAAAAGTTAAATTCAACAGTGTATTAACAATTCATTTATCCCTAGTAGATTTTAAAATTTTAAAAATTGCAAAAATGCAATATATTGATTTTTAAATTTATTATTAATGTCCCTTGATTTAATAGGTGAGAAAAATATAATATGTGAAAAATATAATATTTGAATATGTCAATTGAAGAAAAATATAAGTAATGGACTTAATTGCATAAAAGACACTTTAGTGGATGAATATTATAAATAGCAAAACCCAAATTTCAAGGTTGTGTGAAGCATATATCCATAGATTAAAGTGCGTAACCATCTTATTAGAGTCTATTACTTTTCCTTTTTCTTAAGTAATCTGTCTGAAGACAAGAATTCTATAAATCATTTCAAATTGCATTGAGGCAAGGGAGACAATTAAGAAAATTGTAAAATTTAAATTCAACAGATTATTAACAATTTATTTATCCATAGCAGATTTTAAAATTCTAAAAATTGCAAAACCGCATATTTTAATTTTTAAATTTATTGTGAATGTCGTTTGATTTGATTGGTGAGAAAAATACAATATTTGAAAGTGTTAATTGAATAGAAATACAAGTAATAGACTCCATTGCACAAAATATACTTTAGTGGATGAATGTTATAAATAGCAGTCTCAAGTTTCAATGTTCTGTTAAGCATATATCCCCAAATGGGAGTGCAGAACCACCTTATTAGAGTTCATTACTTTTCCTTTTTCTTAAGTAATTTGTCTGAAGACAAGAATTCTATAAATCATTTCACATTGCATTGAGGCAAGGGAGACAATTAAGAAAAATGCAAAATTTAAATTCAACAAATTATTTACAATTTAGTTGTCCCTAACAGATTTTAAAATTCTAAAAATTGCAAATATGCAATATTTTGATTTTTAAATTTGTTGTTAATATCGTTTTATTTGATTGGTGAGAAAAATACAATATTTAAATATGTTAATTGAACAAAAATACAAGTAATGGACTCAATTGCATAAAATACATTTTAGTGGATAAATATTATAAATAATAATCCCAAGTTTCAATGTTGTGTTAAGCATATATCCCTAGATTGGAGTGCAGAACCTTCTTATTACAGTTCATTGCTTTTACTTTTTATTAAGTAATTTGCTTGAAGATTATATAACTCATTTCAAATTGCGTTAAGGCAAAGGAGATAATTTAGAAAATTGCAAAATTTAAATTCAACAGAGTATTGACAATTCAGTTATTCCTAACAGATTTTAAAATTCTAAAAATTGCAAAATCAAAATATTTTGATTTTTATATTTATTGTTAATGTCATTTGATTTAATTGGTGAGAAAAATATAATATTTGAATATGTCAATTG
>JAHLGP010018441.1:0-11528 GCA_020141445.1 Bruguiera sexangula
GGATTAGCAATCCTTTGAATTTCATTAAACAAGAACTCTTTGATGATGACTATGATTTCTGACAAGTATTTGCTACCTTATTTCTGAATATTAAGGCCATCTCTTCATTTCTTCCTGACAAGGCTTCAATTTTCATTGTAATAACCTATTCACACTTAAAGATCTTGAAAACCACTTGTATGACCACATTATGCACTATATTCATTGCAACAACCACATTTATACTCTCTTGGGACTGAGAATTTGTTGAATTGCATTAAATAAAGAGTTTTTGATGATTTCTAGCATTTCTCACAAGTATTTGATA
Organism: Bruguiera sexangula; assembly: GCA_020141445.1. Lineage (NCBI taxonomy): Eukaryota > Viridiplantae > Streptophyta > Magnoliopsida > Malpighiales > Rhizophoraceae > Bruguiera > Bruguiera sexangula. Next base: position 308 of record JAHLGP010018441.1, read on the forward strand.
CTTAATTACTAAAAAATGAGACTGTCTCTTCATTTCTCCCAAACAAGGCCCCACTTTTCATTGTGATAACTCTTTCACACTTAAAGATCTTGAAAATAACTTGTATGACCAAAGCTGATATCAACTCCAATTATTTGTAAATGGAACCCAATGCCAATGTTGGTATAGGATTGTTCTAATAAAGGTTAAGGAATTTTGGAGTTCTGACCCAATGATTATAAACAACCAAGAACCAGAACTATAAGATTCAGATGTCACTCCCGACAACAAAAACGTTAAAAAAGATAAGTCCATTGAACCAACACTCTCAAGTACGAAAGTTCAGAATTAGTTCTTAATGAACCCAAGAAAATAACTTATACACTCATCATCTACCATCCTCCCCTCCAACCACCCTTTTTATATGCTAAACCCCCTAAAACCCTAGCTAATAAGATTGACTTATTACGAAAATTCTTCCAATCTGCCATCCTCCCCTCCAGCCACCTTTTTTATATATGCTAACCCCCAAAAACCCTAGCTAATAAGATGAGTTTAATAAAGAAATTCGTCCAACCCACTAAATAATAATAAAACCCATGAAAATAACCCATTTAAATGCCTAAACACGGGCTCCCAAATCCAACTTCCTTCCTAAGGTCATGGTTCTCAAATTCCTCCATAGATGACACATTCACAAGTCCTGGTGAAGCATCCATCATCCTTAACTCGTACCTAGCAACTTCCTAATAGTAAATGTCACACACCAAGTTGTTGAGAGCTTCCTTTATTTTCTTTGACCTTGCCCTTGTCATTGGTCCTCCAAGGTTTTGCAAAGCATCAACTCCTTGTTGATTTTGAGTTGGTACAATATGGCTTCCATCATTCCCACTCTCCTTAAAATGATTTGTCCTCAAATCAACACCTACATCAACAAAGAGAAAAGGAGAAAGGTTAGAAACATTAAATGTTGCACTCACATTATACTCACCTGACAAGTCAAGTTTTTATGCATTATCGTTGACTCTTGCCACCACTTGAAAAGGACCATCTCCCCTTGGTTGCAACTTTGATTTCCTTTGCATAAGAAATCAATCCTTCCACAAATGTACCCAAACCCAATCACCATGTTCAAAGGTGATATGCCTACAACCTTTGTTGGCTTATGTTTCATATTGTTTGGTTTTACGCTCAATGTTTCGCCTAGCTTTCTCATGAAGTTGCCTAACCACTTCAACCTTCTTTATCCCATCTAAATTAACCTTGTCCTATATAGGCAATGGTACAAAATTCAAAGGAGATAATGGATTAAAACCATCAACAAGCTCAAAAAGAGAATAACCTGTGGCACTATGAACAACATGATTATAGGCAAACTCCACAAAAGGCAAACATTCTTCCTAGGTTATAGAATTCTTACCAATAACAGCACAAAACAATGTACCAAGAGTTCGATTTACTACCTCAGTCTGTCCATTGGTTTGTGGATGGCAACTTGTAGAAAACAACAACTTTGTTCCAAGCTTACCTCACAATGTTTTCCAAAAATGGCTTAAAACTTTTGCATCACAATCTAATACAATACTCTTTGGCACTCCATGTAAGTGAACAATCTCTCTAAAAAATAAGTATACAACGTGTATGGCATCATCCATTTTGGTGCAAGCAATGAAATGTGCCATCTTTGAAAACCTGTCAACTACAACAAGAATACAATCTCGGCCTTTCTTGGACCTAGGTAACCCAAGAATAAAATCCATAGAGATGTTGGTCCAAGTTTCGCAAGGAATTTCTAAGGGCATATATTTACCATAGGGCAAAACTCTAGACTTAGCTTGTCTACAGGTAATGCACTTGGTACAGACTCTTTCAACATCCCTTTTCATATGTGGCCAAAAGAAATGTTCATTTAAAACATCAAAAGTCTTTTGAATGCCAAAGTGTCCCATAAACCACCCCCATGAGCTTCTCTCACAAGTAATGCTCTCATAGACCCTTGAGGAATACAAAGCTTATTTACTTTAAACAATACCCCTCATGTCTATAGAACTTACCAAAGGCAGCCTTCTCACATGCAGCATATACGTCACTAAAGTCAGCATCGTTAGTATACAAATCAATAATGTGCTCAAACCCTAGCAACTTAACACTCAAAGTGCTAATCAATGTGTACCTACATGACAATGCATCAACAACAACATTTTCCTTACCTAATTTGTATTGAATTACATAAGGAAAAGATTCAATAAATTCAACTCATTTCACATGTCTCTTGTTCAACTTACCTTGCCCCTTCAAGTATTTTAAAAACTCATGATTAGTATGAATTACAAACTCCTTGGGCCAAAGGTAATGCTGCCATGTCTCTAAAGTCATAACAACTATAGACATTTCTTTATCATAAGTTGGATAATTCAATGTTGCCCCACTCAACTTCTCACTAAAGAATGCAATAAGTCATTTCTCTCGCATGAGAACTCCCCTAATCCCAATGCCTGATGCATCACATTCAATTTTAAAGATCTTAGAAAAATCAGGCAAAGCAAGAAGTGGTGCATTACACAACTTAGTCTTAAGCAAATCAAAGGCATCTTGTTGTTCCTTACTCCGCTTGAAACCCACACTCTTTTTAATCACCTCACTCAATGGTGCAGTTATGGTACTAAAATCCTTAATGACCCTCCTATAAAAGCTAGCCAAACCATGGAAACTCCTCACATCACTCACACTCTTAGGTGTAGGCCATTCTTGAATTACCTTAATCTTCTCTTTATCAACTTTTATGCCATGAGCAAACACAACATAACCCAAGAAAATAACATGATCCTTGCAAAAATTGCATTTCTTCACGTTGGCATACAATTTCTCTTTCCTCAAAACATCAAGCACACAATACAAATGTTCAACTTGGTCTTTTAAATTCCTACTGTATACTAATATGTCATCAAAATAAGCCACAACAAACTTTCCTAAGAAAGGTCTCAAAACATGATTCATTTATCTCATAAAAGTACTAGGTGCATTAGTCAAACTAAAGGGCATAACTAAGCATTCATACAAACCAGGCTTGGTCTTGAATTTAGTTTTCCATTCATCTCCTTCCCTCATCCTAATTTGATGATACCCACTCTTAAGGTCAATTTTAGAGAAGTAATATGCACCATGTAATTCATCTAGCATATCATCAAGCTTGGTATAGGATATCGATATTTAACTGTTATTTTGTTGATAGCTCTACAATCGACACACATCATCCAAGATCCATCATTCTTTGGCACAAGCAACACTAGCACTACACATGGACTCATGCTCTCCCTTACATGTCCCTTCTTGATCAACTCATCAACTTGCCTCTGAAGCTCCTTTGTCTCCTTAAGATTACTTATATATGCTGGCTTATTGGGAATGGGAGCCCTAAGAATAAGATCAATGTGGTGTTCAATCTCTTTCCTTGGTGGTAAACCATCTAGGATCTCCTCAAGGACTACATCATTATAATCCTACACTAAAGATGAAATAGCACTAGGAAAAGTTGAATCAAGGTTAATGTTAGAGAAATAAGAATCCTTGTAAAGGATCAAGATTATTTGTTGCCTCACATGAAAGGCAACCCTATCATTTGCTCCTTTTGCAAACACACTCATTTGTTTTCTTTCATCTTCATTCTTGTGAACCTGACCACCCTTGTACCTAGCACTCTCACATGCATTTACCTTTTTTTTCTCTCCTTCACTTTCTTTTCTCTCGACTCTCTGTTTCTTTTTGCTCCTCCTCTTTTGCTCACTTTTATAAAGTCTCATTTGGTCTTCATACACCTATTTTGGAGTCAATGGAACAAGTGTAAATGATTTTCCATCCATCGTGAAAGAATAGTAGTTCTTGTAACCATCATGCAAAACATTTCTATCAAATTGCCAAGGACAGCCCAATAACAAATGCCCAGCTTGCATAGGTACAACATCACAAAATAACTTGTCATTATATCTGCCAATGGAAAATGGAACCACAACTTGTTTAGTCACTTTCACCACTCCAATGTCATTCAACCGTTGCAAATTATAGGATCTAGGATGTTTGGTTGTAGGCAAGTTCAATTTTTCCACTAACTTTGTACTTGCTGCATTAGTGCAACTACCTCCATCAATGATTAAGCAACAAAGTCTATCTTGAACTAAACATCGAGTATGGAAAATATTTTCCCGCTGCATCTCAACATCATCCTCCTCCTTAACCTGAACACTAAGGGCTCTCCTTGCTACTAAAAGCCTTACACCATGCTCTAGATACTCTATCCTTTCATCAACATCGCTAGCATCCTCTAGTGGCGGCATTTGGTCTTCATCACTAGCATCATTGTCAGACAAATAGTCACCATTCTTCTTAAGGTATATGGTTCTCTTGTTAGGACATTGTGAAGCCACATAACCCTTACCCAGACATCTAAAGCATTTGATGTCTCTAGTTTTTCCTTAGGTGCCCTCAAGTTTTTCTTCAAATTTGCCCCTTTCTAGGTTGCCTCCACTAGTCTGGGGTCTATATGAATTGGTTTTAAACTTAGAAGTCATCTTCTCTTCCTTCTTCCCCCAGTTCAACTTCCAAAAAGATGAACTTAATTTCTGATCATATCTAGAAGTGCTCCTTCCCTTAAGTTGCCTCTAAACTTTCATGGCAATGTGTACCATGTCTTCAAGCTCTACATAGTGTTGCAGTTCTACCACATTAGCTATGCTTCTATTCAACCTCTGAAGGAACCTAGCCATGGTTGCCTCCCTATCCTCCATTACATTTGCCCTAACCATAGCAATTTCCATCTCCTTATGGTACTCTTCCACACTCTTGCAACCTTGCGTAAGGCTCTGCAACTTGTTCTACAAATCCCTATAATAAGAGTTGGGAACAAATATCCTTCTCATCACAGTCTTCAACTCATTCCAAATTTCTACGGTTGTCTTAAAATTCTTCTCCTGGTGGTAACTTGCTGGTCCCACCATACAATAGCATAATCTATGAACTCTGCCATAGCTAACTTCACTTTCTTCTCCTCAGAGAAGTTGTGGCACTCATATATTAATTCTACCCTTCGTTCCCAATCCAAATAGACATTAGGGTCAGCTTTCCCTTAGAAAGAAGGTATTTTCATTTTAATACTACTAAGATTTTTGTCTACTCCTTCCTCCAGTCTATTTCTATTATCCCAACCTCCATTGTACCTATCATAAACATTTCCATTGCCTCTTACTCCCCCACCTTTCCAATTACCACGTCCTCCTCTAAAGACACCTTTGAAGTTTCTACTAGCATTATCATCGTCATCATAATAATCATCACCATCTTCACCGAAGTCATGTTCAAATTACTCCTTTGTGACTCTCCCAGTTGGCCTCTTAGGATTGACACTCGATTCCTCATTTATTTTATCCATCCTATCTCAAACTTCCCAAAACATTTGGTCAATCGTATCAAACTTCTACCCTAAGGATTTCATAAGCAATTAGAAATCTGGAATAACTACTTCCTCCTTTCCATGTGGGAAACTACCTTCTTTAAAATTAGACATTGTATATACAAGATTGTTAGTAAATAAAGAATATACCTCACAAAACTCACTCCCTTGCGTGTTTGCTATCCACTCAACTATAGTAGTCCTCAACTCTCATGTTTCACACAATGAATTGCAAGACTCTAAGAGCTCTTTCAATAGTTCTAAGCAAACTAAATTCGAAACAAACAAAACTTGGCTATATCAATCTTAGACCTACCTCTTCAGAGAAGTGACACGATCAAGAAGATGGGCAATAAAGCAAATAGAATGACAAGGAATTCAATGATATGAGCAGTGCAATTAGACAACAATCAATTGTCGAATATAATTTAGAAAATGACCAATTGAGCAATGAAACCTTTTTTTTTTTTTGGTTAACTAATGGGTAAAAGGAAAGAATAGTAGAAAGGCAACATAAGAAATAAATGATTTTTTTTTCTTTTTTTCTTTTCTCTTTTTTTTTTCTTTTTGGTTATTCAACCAACAATGAAGGATACATGAAAGAGATGATAACAAAAGTAAAACTAACCTGAGTCAAAAATATGGCTCTAATACCTAATGATATGAACTCCGATTACTCCAATTATTTGTAAATGGAACCCAACACCAGTGTTGGTATAGGATTGTTCTAACAAAGGTTAAGGTATTTTGAAGTTCTAACCCAACAATTATAAACAACCAAAAACTAGAACTATAAAATTCAGACGCCACTCCTAACAACAAAAACGTTGAAGAAGATAAGTCTATTATTAAACCAACACACTCAAGTATGAAAGTTCAGAATTAGTTCTCAAAGAACCAAAGAAAATAACTCATACACTCATCATCTGCCGTCCTCCCTTACAGCCACCCTTTTTATATGCTAACACCCTTAAAACCCTAGCTAATAAGATGGGCTTATTAAGGAAATTTGTCCAACCCACTAAATAATAATAAAACCCATGAAAATAACCCATTTAAATGCCCAAACATGGGCTCCCAAATCCAACTTCCTTCCCAAGGTCATAGTTCTCAAATTCCTCCACAGATGACACATTCACAAGCCCTGGTGAAGCATCATCATCCTTAACTCGTACCTAGCAACTTCTTAATAGTAAAAGTCTCACAACAAGTTATTGAGAGCTTCCTTTATTTTCTTTGACCTTGCCCTTGTCATTAGTCCTCCAAGATTTTGCAAAGCATCAACTCCCTTGTTGGTACAATATGGTTTCCATCAACAACAGGCACTATATTCATGGCAAATACCATATCTACACTCTTTTAAGACTAGGAATCCATTGAATTTCACTAATCAAGAACTCTTTAATGATGACTAGTATTTCCTACAAGTATTTGCTACCTTATTATTGAATAATAAGGCTATCTCTTCATTTCTTCCTAACAATGCTCCACTTTTTGTTGTAATAACTCATTCATAATAAAAGGTCTTGAAAATAGCTTGTATGACCACAACATGCACTATATTCATTGCAATAACCACATCTATACTCTCTTTGGACTAGGAATCTGTTAAATTGCATTAAACAAAAAGTCTTTGACGATCTTTAGCATTTCTCATAAGTATTTGATACTTAATTACTGAAAAATGAGACTATCTCTCTATTTCTACCAAACAAGGCTCCACTTTTCATTGTAATAACTCATTCACACTTAAAGATCTTCAAAATAGCTTGTATGACCACAACATGCACTTTATTCGTGGCAATAACCACATCTAGACATTATTAGGACTAGCAATCCATTGAATTTCATTAATCAAGAACTCTTTGATGATGATTAGCATTTCCTATGATTATTTTCAAATTTATTACTGAAGAATGAGTATGTCCCATCATTTCTTCTAAACAAGGCTCTAATATTCATTGTAATAACTCATTCACAATTAAAGAACTTGAAAATAGCTTGTCTGACCACATCATGCACTATATTCATTGCAACAACCACATCTACACTCTCTTAGGACTAGGAATTTGTTGAATTGCATTAAACAAAGAGTCCTTGATGATTTCTAGCATTTCTCACAAGTGTTTGCTACGTTATTACAAAATAATGAGGTTGTCTCTTCCTTTCTTCCTTTCAATGCTCCACCTTTCGTTGTAATAACACAGTCACACTTAAAGATCTTCAAAATAACTTGTATGACCACAATAGGCACTATATTCATGCAACAACCACATCTACTCTCTGTTAGTAGTAGCAATCCTTTAAATTTCATTAAACAAGAACTCTTTGATGCTGACTATCATTTCTGACAAGTATTTGCCACCTTATTACTGAATAATGAGGCCGCCTCTTTATTTCTTCCAAAAAATGATTGAATTTTGATTGTAATAACTCATTCATAATTAAAGATCTTGAAAATTGCTTGTATGACCACATCATGCACTATATTCATTGCAACAACCACATCTATACTCTCTTAGGACTAGGAATCTATTGAATTGCTTTAAACAAAGAGTCTTTGATGATTTATAGCACTTCTCACAAGTATTTGCTACTTTATTACTGAATAATGAGGTCATCCCATCATTTCTTCCAAACAAGGCTCCACTTTGCCTTGTAAAAACTCATTCACAATTAAAGAACTTGAAAATAGCTTGTATGACCACAACAAGCACTATATTCATGGCAACAACCACATCTACTCTTTATTAGGATTAGCTATCCTTGGAATTTCATTAAACAATAACTCTTTGAAGATGACTATCATTTCCGACAAGTATTTGCTACCTTATTACTTAATAATGAGGTCATCTCTTCATTTCTTCCTTACAAGGCTTGAACTTTTGTTGTAATAACCTATTCAAACTTAAAGATCTTGAAAATTGCTTGCATGACCACATCCTGCACTATGTTAATTGCAACAACCACATGTATACTCTTTTACGACTAGGAATCTGTTGAACTGGATTAAACAAAAACTCTTCGATGATTTTTATCATTTCTCACGAGTATTTACAACTTTATTACCGAATAATGAGGTCATCCCATCATTTCCTCCAAACAAGGCTCAACTTTTTGTTGAAATAACACTCACAATTAAAGAACTTAAAAATAGCTTGTATGGCCACATCATGCACTATATTCATTGCAATAACCACATCTATACTCTCTTGGAACTAGGAATTTGTTGAATTGCATTAAGCAAAGAGTCTTTGGTGATTTCTAGCACTTCTCACAAGTATTTGATACTTAATTACAAAAAAATGAGACCATTTCTTTATTTCTACCAAACAAGCCTCCACTTTTCATTGTAATAACTCATTCACACTTGAAAATCGTCAAAATAGCTTATATGACCACAATAGGTACTATATTCATGACAACAACCACATCTGCTCTATGTTAGGATTAGTAATCCTTTGAATTTCTTTAAACAAGAATTCTTTCATGATGACTATCATTTCTGACAAGTATTCGCACCCTTATTACTGAATAATGAGGCCATCTCTTATTTTCTTCCTAACAAGGTTTGAATTTTCATTATAATAACTCATTCACAATTAAAGATCTTGAAAATTGCTTGTATGACCACATCATGCACTATATTCATTGCAACAACCACATCTATACTCTCTTGGGACTAGGAATCTGTTGAATTGCATGAAACAAAAAGTATTTGATGATTTCTAGCACTTCTCACAAGTATTTGCTACTTTATTACTGAATAATGAGGTTGTCCCATCATTTCCTCCAAGCAAGGCTCCACTTTTCGTTGTAATAACTCATTCATAATTAAAGAATTTAAAAATAGCTTGTATGAGCATATCATGCATTATATTCGTTGCAACAACCACATCTATACTCTCTTGGGACTAGGAATCTATTGAATTGCATTAAAGAAAGTGTCTTTGATGATTTCTAGTGTTTCTAACAAGTATTTGATACTTAATTACTGAAAAATGAGACCATCTCTTCATTGCATCCAAATAAGGCACCACTTTTCATTATGATAACTCATTCACACTTAAAGATCTTGAAAATAGCATGTATGACCACAATAGGCACTATATTCATGGAAACAACCACATCTACACTCTATTAGAACTAGGAATCCATTGAATTTTAGTAATCAAGAACTCTTTGATGATGATTAGTATTTCCTATAAGTATTTGCTACATTGTTATTGAATAATGAGGTCGTCTCTTCATTTCTTCCTAACAATGCCCCACTTTTCATTGTAATAACTCTTTCACAATTAAAGATCTTGAAAATAGCTTGTATGACCACATCATACACTATATTCATTGCATCAACCCCATCTATACTCTCTAGGGATTGGGAATTTGTTGAATTGCATTAAACAAAGAGTCTTTGATGATTTTTAGCATTTCTCACAAGTATTTAATACTTAATTACGAAAAAATGAGATTGTCTCTTCATTTATGCCAAACAAGACTCCACTTTTCGTTGTAATAACTCATTCACATGTGAAGATCTTGAAAATAGCTTGTATGACCACAATAGACACTTTATTCATGGCAACAACCACATCTAGACTCTATTAGGACTAGCAATCCTTTGAATTTCTTTAATCAATAACTCTTTAATGTTAACAAGCATTTCCTATGATTATTTGCAAATTTATTACTGAGTAAAGCATCCGTCCCATGATTTCTTCCAAACAAGGCTCCATTTTTCATTTTAATATCTCATTCACAATTAAAGAACTTGGAAATAGCTTGTATGACCACATCTTGCACTGTATTCTTTGCAACAACCACATCTATACTTTCTTGGGACTAAGAATCAGTTGACTTGCATAAAACAAATTGTCTTTGATGATTTTCAGCCTTTCTCACAAGTGTTTGCTACTTTATTACTGAGTAACGAGGCCGTCCCTAACAAGACTCCACTTTTTGTTGTAAAAACTCAGCCACACTTAAATTTCTTTAAAATAGCTTTCATGACGACAACAAGCACTATATTCATGGCAATAACCACATCCACACTCTGTTAGAATTAGCAATCCATTGAATTTCATTAAACAAGAACTTTTTGATGATGACTATCATTTCCGACAAGTCTTTGCTACCTTATTACTGAATAATGAGGCCATCTCTTCATTTCTTCCTAACAAGGCTTGAATTTTCCTTGTAATAAATCATTCACACTTAAAGATCTTGAAAATAGCTTGTATGACCACAACAGGCACTATATTGATGGCAAAAACCACATCAACACTCTATTGGGACTAGCAAGTCATTGAATTTCATTAATTAAGAATGCTTTGATAATGACTAGCATTTCCTATAAGTATTTGCTACTTTATTTTTGAATAATGAAGCTATCTCTTCATTTCTTCCTAACAAGACTCCACTTTTCATTGTATTAACTCATTCGCAATTAAAGATATCAAAAATAGCTTGTATGACCACATCATGCACTATATTCATTACAACAACCAAATCTATACTCTCTTAGGACTAGGAATCTATTGAATTGCATTAGAGAAAGAGTCTTTGATGATTTCTATCATTTCACACAAGTATTTGATACTTAATTACTAAAAAATTAAACCGTCTATTTATTTCTACAAAACAAGGCTCCACTTTTCCTTGTAATAACTGATTCACACTTGAGGATCTTCAACATAGCTTGTATGACCACAACAGGCACTATATTCATGGCAACAACCACATATACACTATTAGGATTAGCAATCCTTTGAATTTCATTAAACAAGAACTCTTTGATGA
>JAHLGP010018509.1:0-17651 GCA_020141445.1 Bruguiera sexangula
TAATGAGTGATTAAGCTGAAAATGTTTCTAAGAAATCCTAATGAACACTAGAAACTCATTGTTTAATGAAATTCAATGGTTTCCTAATTTTGTGGAAGTGTAGATGTGGTTGTGAAGATGAATAGAGTGGTTATTTTTTGCACGCAAGCTATTTTCAAAATCATTAGATTAGATTGAGTGATTACAACAAAAAGTCCAGCCTTGTTACAAGGAAAGCAAGAGAAGCACACATTAATGAGTGATTAAGCTGAAAATGCTTCTAAGAAATGCTAATGATCATTAGAAACTCGTTGTTTAATGAAATTCAATGGTTTCCTATTTCCAAGGAAGTGTAGATGTGCTTGTTAAGATGAATAGAGTGGTTATTGTTTGCACACAAGCTATTTTCAAAATCATTATGTTAGAATGAGTGATTGCAACAAAATGTGCAGCCTTGTTAGAAGGAAATGAAGAGAAGCTCACATTAATGAGTGATTAAGCTGAAAATACTTGTAAGAAATGCAAATGATCATTAGAAACCCGTTGTTTAATGAAATTCAATGGTTTCCTAATTCCAAGGAAGTGTAGATGTGCTTGTTAACATGAATAGAGTACCTATTGTTTGTACACAAGCTACTTTCAACATGATTAAGTTAGAATGAGTGATTACAACAAAAAGTCCAGCCATGCTAGAAGGAAATCAACAGAAGCACACATTAATGAGTAATTAAGCTGAAAATACTTGTAAGAAATGCTAATAATCATTAGATACTCGTTGTTTAATGAAATTCAATGGTTTCCTAATTGCAAGGAAGTTTAGATGTGCTTGTTAACATGAATAGAGTGCTTATTGTTTGTACAGAAGCTCTTTTCAGCATCATTAAGTTAGAATGTGTGATTACAACAAAAAGTCCAACCTAGTTAGAAGGAAATGAAGAGAAGCTCATATTAATGAGTGATTCAGCTGAAAATAATTGTAAGAAATGCTAATGATCATTAGAAACTTGTTGTTTAATGAAATTCAATGGTTTCCTATTTCTGAGGAAGTGTAGATGTCCTTGTTAACATGAATAGAGTGCTTATTGTTTGTACACAAGCTATTTTCAACACCATTAAGTTAGAATGAGTGATTACAACTAAACGTCCAGCCTTGTTAGAAGGAAATCAAGAAAAGCACACTTTAATGAGTGATTAAGCTGAAAATGCTTCTAAGAAATGCTAATGATCATAAGAAACTCATTGTTTAATGAAATTCAATGGTTTCCTAATTCCAAGGAAGTGTAGAAGTGCTTGTTAACATGAATAGAGTGCTTATTGTTTGCACGCAAGCTATTTTCAAAATCATTAGGTTATAATGAGTGATTACAACAAAAAGCCTAGCCTTGTTAGAAGGAAATGAAGAGAAGAACACATTAATGAGTGATTAAGCTGAAAATACTTTTAAGAAATGCTAATGATCATTAAATACTCGTTGTTTAACGAAATTCAATGCTTTCCTAATTCCAAGGAAGTGTAGAAGTGCTTGTTAACATGAATAAAGTGCTTATTGTTTGTACACAAGCTATTTTCAACATCATTATGTTAGAATGAGTGATTACAACAAAAAGCCCAGCCTTGTTAGAAGGAAATCAAGAGAAACACACATTAATGAGTGATTAAGCTGAAAGTACTTGTAAGAAATACTAATGATCATTAGAAACTCGTTGTTTAATGAAATTCAATGGTTTCCTAATTCCAAGGAAGTGTAGATGGGTTTGTTAACATGGATAGAGTGCTTATTGTTTGTACACAAGCTATTTTCAACATCAATAAGTTAGAATGAGTGATTACAACAAAAAGCCCAGCCTTGTTAGAAGGAAATCAAGAGAAGCAAACATTAATGAGTGATTAAGCTGAAAATACTTGGAAGAAATACTAATGATCGTTAGAAACTTGTTGTTTAATGAAATTCAATGATTTCCTAATTCCAAGGAAGTGTAGATGTGCTTGTTAAGATGAATAGAGTGCTTATTGTTTGTACACAAGCTATTTTCAAAATCATTAGGTTAGAATGAGTGATTACAACAAAAAGTCCAGCCTTGTTTGAAGGAAATCTAGAGAAGCACACATTAATGAGTGATTAAGCTGAAAATACTTGTAAGAAATGCAAATGATCATTAGATACTCGTTGTTTAGTGAAATTCATTGGTTTCCTAGTTCCAAGGAAGTGTTGATGTGCTTGTTAATATGAATAGGGCGACTCTTGTTTGTACACAAGCTATTTTCAACATCATTAAGTGAGAATGAATGATGACAGCAAAAGGTCCAGCCATGTTAGAAGGAAATCAAGAGAAACACACATTAATGAGTGATTAAGCTGAAAATACTTGTAAGAAATGCTAATGATCATTAGATACTTGTAGTTTAATGAAATTTAATGGTTTCCTAATTCCAAGGAAGTGTAGATGTGCTTGTTAACATGAAGAGAGTGCTTATTGTTTGTACACAAGCTTTTTTCAACATCATTAAGTGAGAATGAGTGATGACAGCAAAAAGTCCAGCCTTGTTTGAAGGAAATGAAGAGAAGCACACATTAATGAGTGGTTAAGCTGAAAATACTTGTAGAAAATGCTAAAGATCATTAGATACTCGTTGTTTAGTGAAATTGAATGGTTTCCTAGTTCCAAGGAAGTGTTGATGTGCTTGTTAATATGGATAGGGTGCCTATTGTTTGTACACAAGCTATTTTCAACTTCATTAAGTGAGAATGAGTGATTACAACGAAATGTCCAGCCTTGTTTGAAGGAAATGAAGAGAAGCACACATTAATGAGTGATGAAGCTCAAAATACTTGGAAGAAATGCTAAAGATCATTAGATACTTGTTGTTTAGTGAAATTCAATGGTTTCCTAATTCCAAGGAAGTGTAGATGTGCTTGTTAACATGAATAGTGTGCTTATTGTTTGTACAGAAGCTATTCTTCAACATCATTAACTTAGAATGAGTGATTACAACAAAAAGTCTGGCCTTGTTAAAAGGAAATCAAGAGAAGCACACATTAATGAGTGATGAAGCTGAAAATACTTGTAAGAAATGGTAATAATCATTAGATACTCGTTGTTTAGTGAAATTGGATGGTTTCCTTGTTCCAAGGAAGTGTTGATGTGCTTGTTATCACCTTCATAGACTTTCTGCAATCTGTCTCATATCTCCTTGGCAGATTTGCAGTCCATAACTTTAGCATATTCAGCATCTGTCAATGCTGAAATGATGACATTTGAGGCCTTCCCATTTATCTCAAACTGTCTTAATTCCTCTGGGGTTGGATCTTTACCTTCTTCTGGAGGCTCAAAACCCTCCTGTACAGATCTCACCACGTTCATGCCCATGGTTGCAAATAGCACCTACATTCTTGCTCTCCACATATGGTAGTTGGTTCCGTTGAAGATTGGAACCTTCTTGTTGTAAGTAGTGCTGGTGCTGGTACCGGCGTTCATTTCTCAGTATGCTAAACAAGTTAAAACTTCTGGAGCTCTTCAAACTAGTACACCAAGCTGTTAAGCTTTATCCTGGTGAACCTATGCTCTGATACCAATTGAAGTTCCCAACTTCACCCTAAGATCTACTAGTTTGTGATACTGAGAGAGGGGGTGAATTAGTATCACCCCAATTAGCAATTCGCAGGAAAGTGAACAACTTCAATCTCTTCTTAAAAGCGAACTCTTTCTCAGATTCAACTAAGGTAAATATATTGCTACCTACTAATCACAATAGTCCCCAAAGTCACCTTTTAGACACCTTGCCTAATAGACAATTCGGATGTTCTTGTTTAGGTCTTCGTTAGGTTATGGGTTGGTTGATACTTTAGCTGCATTCACAACTCAATTCAAAACACAGAACGTAAAGCAAATTAAGGACACACGAGATTTACATGGTTTCGTCAATGTGACGTACATCCACTGTGGTAGGGACTCTCCCTTACCGAGACTATCCACTATACTTGAGAATTCCAGTTACAATGGATGTCTTAATCTTCTGCTCCTCTCACTATTGCAATTACTAAGCAAGTACAATACAAACAGTGTCACTTACTGTGTCTACCCTTCTTCTAGCTTGTCTTGCCTCTGTTAAATTGAAAGGCTGCTCCACTGCCACTTAGAAGTTCACCGCAATGCTCTCTAACCTCTCTTGAAGAAATCTGGAAATACGTTGAGTTCTTTCCGATGCTTCGCTGAATTCCTTCTCTAGGTTGTTTCACACAACTCCTGCTTTCACCGTCTCACGGTTTCACAGCTTGCACTCAAGCTTCTAGTCTGCTGTTTCACGAATCACGGCCTGCCCCACGCTTCTGATCAGTCACGCCGTTGCACGTTCTGGTCTCACGCTTCTGGTCTGCTGTTTCATGTCTCTTAGCCTGCCTCACGCTACTGGTTTTTCTGGTTCACGTCTCTCGGCCTGCCTCACGCTTCTAGTCTGCTGTCTTCTCTTCCGGGTGGTCTCACGGATACCAGGTCTGCTGTCTTCTCTTCCGGGTGGTCTCACGGATACCAGGTCTACTGTCTTCTCTTCCTGGTGGTCTCACGGATACCAGGTCTGCTGTCTTCTCTTCCGGGTGGTCTGTTTCTTATTTCTCCTCTTGCTGGTTGTGCGTTTCTGGTTTGCTTGCAGGATGTGTTTCTGGTTTGCTTGCAGGAGGCGTTTCTGGTTTGCTTGTAGGATGTGTTTCTAGTCTGCTTGCAGGAGGCGTTTCTGGTTTCCTTGCAGGAGGCGTTTCTGGTCTGCTTGCAGGAGGTCACACGTTCTGGTTTGCTCTTCCAGTGGTGTCGTTTCTGATCTCTTGCCGTTCTGCTCTCTCTTCCTTTTTGGCCGGTTGTTGTAGGGATGCAGTTTTTTTAATTGTGTTCGCCCTTTGCCCTAGTTTTGTCTTCCAAGGCCTTTATATACTCTCTTCCATGAAACCCTAATAGGGCTTACATGGCGGATTTACTTTCTTACCCTTCCATATGACTTTACTGCCCTTCTATGTGACTTTACTCTCTTGCACACTTAACCCTAGTTGACAACAATTACAACCCATACAAGGATGTGGGAACAACAGTTTGTACACAAGCTATTTTCAACATCATTAAGTGAGAATGAGTGATGACAGCAAAAAGACCAGCCATGTTAAAAGGAAATCAAGAGAAACACACATTAATGAGTGCTTAAGCTGAAAATACTTGTAAGAAATACTAATGATCATTAGATACTCGTTGTTTAATGAAATTCAATGGTTTCCTAATTCCAAGGAAGTGTAGATGTACTTGTTAACATGAAGAGAGTGCTTATTGTTTGTACCCAAGATTTTTTCAACATCATTAAGTGAGAATGAGTGATGACAGCAAAAAGTCAAGCCTTGTTTGAAGGAAATCAAGAGTAGCACACATTAATGAGTGATTAAGCTGAAAATACTTGTAAGAAATGCTAATGATCATTAGATACTCATTGTTTAGTGAAATTGAATGATTTCCTAGTTCCAAGGAAGTGTTGATGTGCTTGTTAATATGAATAGGGTGTCTATTGTTTGTACACAAGCTATTTTCAACATCATTAAGTGAGAATGAGTGATGACAGCAAAAAGTCCAGCCATGTTAGAAGGAAATCAAGAGAAACACACATTATTGAGTGATTAAGCTGAAAATACTTGTAAGAAATGCTAATGATCATTAGATACTCGTTGTTTAATGAAATTCAATGGTTTCCTAATTCCAAGGAAATGTAGATGTGCTTGTTAACAGGAAGAGAGTGCTTATTGTTTGTACCCAAGCTTTTTTCAACATCATTAAGTGAGAATGAGTGATGACAGCAAAAAGTCCAGCCTTGTTTGAAGGAAATGAAGAGAAGCACACATTAATGAGTGATTAAGTTGAAAATACTCGTAAGAAATGCTAATCATCATTAGATAATCGTTGTTTAATGAAATTCAATGGTTTCCTAATTCCAAGGAAGTGTAGATGTGCTTGTCAAGATGAATAGCGTGCTTATTGTTTGTACATAAGCTATTTTTCAGCATCATTAAGTTAGAATCAGTGATTACAACAAAAAGTCTAGCCTTGTTAGAAGGAAATCAAGAGAAGAACACATTAACGAGTAATTAAGTAGAAAATACTTGTAAGAAATGCGAATGATCAATAGATACTCGTAGTTTAATGACATTCAATGTTTTCCTAATTCCCAGGAAGTGTAGATGTGCTTGTTAACAGGAAAAGAGTGCTTATTGTTTGCACATAAGCTATTTTTCATCATCATTAAGTTAGAATGAGTGATTACAACAAAAAGACCAGCCTTGTTAGAAGGAAATCAAGAGAAGCACACATTAATGAGTGATTAAGCTGAAAATATATGTAAGAAGTGCTAAAGATCATTAGATATTCGTTGTTTAATGAAATTCAATGGTTTCCTAATTCCAAGGAAGTGTTGATGTGCTTGTTAATATGAATAGAGTGCCTATTGTTTGTACAGAAGTTATTTTTCAACATCATTATGTTATAATAAGTGATTACAACAAAAAGTCCAGCGTTGTTAGAAGGAAATCAAGAGAAGCACACATTAATGAGTGATTAAGCTGAAAATATTTATAAGAAATGCTAATGATCATTCGATACTCGTTGTTTTATAAAATTCAATGCTTTCCTAGTTCCAAGGAAGTTTTGATGTCCTTGTTAATATGAATAGGCTGCCTATTGTTTGTCCACAAGCTATTTTCAACATCATTAAGTGAGAATGAGTGATGACGGCAAAAAGGGCAGCCATGTAAGAAGGAAATCAAGAGAAGCTCACATTAATGAGTAATTAAGCTGAAAATACTTGTAAGAAATGCTAATGATCATTAGATACTCGTTGTTTAATGAAATTCAATGGTTTCCTAATTCCAAGGAAGTGTAGATGTGCTTGTTAACCTGAATAGAGTGCCTAATGTTTGTACAGAAGTTATTTTTCAACATCATTAAGTTAGAATGAGTGATTACAACAAAAAGTCCAGCCTTGTTAGAAGGAAATCAAGAGAAGCGCACATTAAAGAGTGATTAAGCTGAAAATACATGTAAGAAATACTAATGATCATTAGATACTCGTTGTTTAATTGAATTCAATGGTTTAATAATTCCAAGGAAGTGTAGATGTGCTTGTTAACATGAAGACAGTGCTGATTGTTTGTACACAAGCTTTTTTCAACATCATTAAGTGAGAATGAGTGATGACAGCCAAAAGACCTGCATTGTTTGAAGGAAATGAAGAGAAGCACCCATTAATGAGTGATTAAGCTGAACATACTTGTAAGAAATGCTAATGATCATTAGGTACTCATTGTTTAATGAAATTCAATGGTTTCCTAATTCCAAGGAAGTGTAGATGTGCTTGTTATGAGGAATAGCATGCTTATTGTTTGTACATAAGCTAGTTTTCAACATCATTAAGTTAGAATGAGAGATTACAACAAAATGTCTGGCCTTGTTACAAGGAAATAAAGAGAATAACACATTAATGAGTGATTAAGCTGAAAATACTTCTAAGAAATGCTAATGTTCATTAGATACTCGTTGTTTAATGAAATTCAATGGTTTCCTAATTCCCAGGATGTGTAGATGTGCTTGTTAACCTGAATAGAGTCCCTATTGTTTGTACAAAAGTTATTTTCCATCATCATTCAGTTAGAATGAGTGATTACAACAAAAAGTCCAGCCTTGTTAGAAGAAAATCAAGAGAAGCACACATTAAGGAGTGATTAAGCTGAACATACTTGTAAGAAATGCTAATGATCATTAGAGACTCGTTGTTTAATGAAATTCAATGGTTTCCTAATTCCAAGGAGGTGTAGATGTGCTTGTTAACCTGAATAGAGTGCCTATTGTTTGTACAAAAGTTATTTTTCAACATCATTAAGTTAGAATGATTGATTACAATAAAAAGTCCAGCCTTGTTAGAAGGAAATCAAGAGAAGCGCACAATAATGAGTGATTAAGCTGAAAATACTTGTAAGAAATGTTAATGATCATTAGATAGTCGTTGTATAGTGAAATTCAATGGTTTCCTAGTTCCAGGGAAATGTTGATGTGCTTGTTAATATGAAAAGGGTCCCTATTGTTTGTACACAAGCTATTTTCAACATCATTAAGTGAGAATGAATGATGACAGCAAAAAGTCCAACCATGTTAGAAGGAAATAAAGAGAAGCTCACCTTAATGAGTGATTAAGCTGAAAATACTTGTAAGAAATGCTAATGATCATTAGATACTCGTTGTTTAATGAAATTCAATGGTTTCATAATTCCAAGGAAGGGTAGATGTGCTTGTTAACTTGAATAGAGTGCCTATTGTTTGTACAGAAGTTATTTCTCAACATCATTAAGTTATAATGAGTGATTACAACAAAAAGTCCAGCCTTGTTAGAAGGAAAACAAGAGAAGCACACATTAATGAGTGATTAAGCTGAAAATACTTGTAAAAAATGCTAATGATCATTAGATACTCGTTGTTTAATGAAATTCAATGGTTTCCTAATTCCAAGGAGGTGTATATGTGCTTGTTAACCTGAATAGAGTGCCTATTGTTTGTACAAAAGTTATTTTTCAACATCATTAAGTTAATATGAGTGATTACAACAAAAACTCCAGCCTTGTTAGAAGGAAATGAAGAGAAACACACATTAATGAGTGATTAAGCTGAAAATACTCGTAAGAAATGCTAAAGATGATTAGATACTTGTTGTTTAGTGAAATATAATGGTATCCTAGTTCCAAGGAAGTGTTGATGTGCTTGTTAATATGAATAGGGTGTCTATTGTTTGTACACAAGCTATTTTCAACATCATTAAGTGAGAAAGAGTGATGACAGCAAAAAGTCCAGCCTTGTTTCAAGGAAATGAAGAGAAGCACACATTAATGAGTGATTAAGCTGAAAATACTTGTAAGAAATGCTAATGATCATTAGATACTCGTTGTTGAATGAAATTCAATGGTTTCCTAGTTTCAAGGAAGTGTTGATGTGCTTGTTAACATGAATAAGGTGCCTATTGTTTGTACACAAGCTATTTTCAACATCATTAAGTGAGAATGAGTGATGACAGCAAAAAGTCCAGCCATGTTAGAAGGAAATCAAGAGAAACTCGCATTAATGAGTGATTAAGCTGAAAATACTTGTAAGAAATGCTAACCATCATTAGATACACATTGTTTAAAGAAATTAAATGGTTTCCTAATTCCAAGAAAGTGTAGATGTGCTTGTTAAGATGAATAACGTGCTTATTGTTTGTACACAATCTATTTTCAACAGAATCAAGTGAGAATGAGTGATTACGACAAAAATCCAGCCTTGTTAGAAGGAAATCAAGAGAAGCACACATTAATGAGTGATTAAGCTGAAAATTCGTGTAAGAAATGCGAATGATCATTAGATACTCGTTGTTTCATGAAATTCAATGGTTTCCTAGTTCCAAGGAAGTGTTCATGTGCTTGTTAATATGAATAGGGCACCTATTGTTTGTACACAAGCTATTTTCAACATCATTAAGTGAGAATGAGTGATGACAGCAAAAAGTCCAGCCATGTTAGAAGGAAACCAAGAGAAGGCCACATTAATGAGTGATTAAGCTGAAAATACTTGTAAGAAATGCTAAAGATCATTAGATACTCGTTGTTTAGTGAAATTGAATGGTTTCCTAGTTTCAAGGAAGTGTTGATGTGCTTGTTAATATGAATAGTGTGCCTATTGTTTGTACACAAGCTATTTTCAACATCATTAAGTAAGAATGAAAGATGACAGCAAAAAGTCCAACCATGTTAGAAGGAAAGGAAGAGAAGCTCACCTTAATGAGTGATTAAGCTGAAAATAGTTGTAAGAAATGCTAATGATCATTAGATACTCGTTTTTTAGTGAAATTGAATGGTTTCCTAATTTCAGGGAAGTGTTGAGGTGCTTGTTAATATGAATAGGGTGCCTATTGTTTGTACACAAGCTTTTTCAACATCATTAAGTGAGAATGAGTGATGACAGCCAAAAGTCCAGCAATGTTTGAAGGAAATCAAGAGAAGCTCACCTTAATGAGTGATTAAGCTGAAAATACTTGTAAGAAATGCTAATGATCATTAGATACTCGTTGTTGAATGAAATTCAATGGTTTCCTAGTTTCAAGGAAGTGTTGATGTGCTTGTTAACATGAATAAGGTGCCTATTGTTTGTACACAAGCTATTTTCAACATCATTAAGTGAGAATGAGTATTGACAGCAAAAAGTCCAGCCATGTTAGAAGGAAATGAAGAGAAGCTCACATTAATGAGTGATTAAGCTGAAAATACTTGTAAGAAATGCTAACCATCATTAGATACACGTTGTTTAATGAAATTAAATGGTTTCCTAATTCCAAGAAAGTGTAGATGTGCTTGTTAAGATGAATAACGTGCTTATTGTTTGTACACAATCTATTTTCAACAGAATCAAGTGAGAATGAGTGATTACAACAAAAATCCAGCCTTGTTAGAAGGAAATCAAGAGAAGCACACATTAATGAGTGATTAAGCTGAAAATACTTGTAAGAAATGCTAATGATCATTAGATACTCGTTGTTTCGTGAAATTCAATGGTTTCCTACTTCCAAGGAAGTGTTCATGTGCTTGTTAATATGAATAAGGTGCCTATTGTTTGTACACAAGCTATTTTCAACATCATTAAGCGAGAATGAGTGATGACAGCAAAACGTCCAGCCATGTTAGAAGGAAATCAAGTGAAACCCACATTAATGAGTGATTAAGCTGAAAATACGTGTAAGAAATGCTAATGATCATTAGATACTTGTAGTTTAATGAAATTCAATGGTTTCCTAATTCCACGGATGTGTAGATGTGCTTCTTAACATGAAGAGAGTGTTTATTGTTTGTACACAAGCTCTTTTCAACATCATTAAGTGAGAATGAGTGATGACAGCAAAAAGTCCAGCCATGTTAGAAGGAAACCAAGAGAAGCTCACATTAATGAGTGATTAGGCTGAAAATACTTGTAAGAAATGCTAAAGATCATTAGATACTCGTTGTTTAGTAAAATTGAATGGTTTCCTAGTTCCAAGGAAGTGTTGATGTGCTTGTTAATATGGATCGGGTGCCTATTGTTTGAACACAAGCTCTTTGCAACATCATTAAGTGAGAATGAGTGATGACAGCAAAAAGTCCAGCAATGTTAGAAGGAAATCAAGAGAAGCTCACATTAATGAGTGATTAAGCTGAAAATACTGGTAAGAAATGCTAATAATCATTAGATACTCGTTGTTTAATGAAATTCAATGGTTTCCTAATTCCCAGGAAGTGTAGTTGTGCTTGTTAACCTTAATAGAGAGCCTATTGTTTGTACAAAAGTTATTTTTCAACATCATTAGGTTAGAATGAGTGATTACAACAAAAAGTCCATCCTTGTTAGAAGGAAATGAAGAGAAACACACATTAATGAGTCATTAAGCTGAAAAATACTTGTAAGAAATGCTAACCATCATCAGATACTCGTCGTTTAATGAATTTCAATGGTTTCCCAATTCAAAGGATGTGTAGATGGGCTTGTTAACATGAATAGAGTGCTTATTGTTTGTTCACAAGCTATTTCCAACATCATTAAGTGACAAAGAGTGATTAAAACAAAAGGTCCAGCCTTGTTAGAAGGAAATCAAGAGAAGCACACATTAACGAGTGATTAAGCTGAAAATACTTGTAAGAAATGCTAATGATCATTAGATACTCGATGTTTAATGAAATTTAATGGTTTCCTAATTCTAAGGAGGTATAGATGTGCTTGTTAACCTGAATAGAGTGCCTATTGTTTGTACAGAAGTTATTTTTCAACATCATTAAGTTAGAATGAGTGATTACGATAAAAAGTCCAGCCTTATTAGAAGGAAATCAAGAGAAGTACACATTAATGAGTGATTAAGCTGAAAATACTTGTAAGAAATGCTGATGATCATTAGATACGCGTTATTTAGTGAAATTCAATGGTTTTGCGAATTCCAAGATGGTGTAGATGTGCTTGTTAACGTGAATAGGGTGCCTATTGTTTGTACACAAAGTATTTTCAATGTAATTATGTGAGGATGAGTGATTACGACAAAACGTCTAGCCTTGTTAGATGGAAATCGAGAGAAGCACACATTAATGAGTGGTTAAGCTGAAAATACTTGTAAGAAATGCTAATAATCATTAGATACTCGTTGTTTAATGAAATGCAATGGTTTCCTAATTCCGAGGAAGTGTAGATGCACTTGTTAGCATGAATAGAGTGCTTATTGTTTGTACACAAGCTATTTTCAACATCATTAAGTTAGAATGGGTGATTACAACAAAAGGTCCAGCCTTGTTAGAACGAAATCAAGTGATGCGCACATTAATATGTGATTAAGCTGAAAATACTTGTAAAAAATGGTAAGCATCATTAGATACTCGTTATTTATTGAAATTCAATTTTTTCCTAATTCCAAGGAAGTGTAGATGTGCTTGTCAACGTGAATAGAGTGCTTTTTCTTTGTACATAAGCTATTTTGAATGTAATTAAGTGAGGATGAGTGATTACAACAAAACGTCCAGCCTTGTTAGATGGAAATAAAGAGAAGCACACATTAATGAGTGGTTATGCTGAAAATACTTCTAAGAAATGCTAATGATCATTAGATACTCATTGTTTAATGAAATTCAAGGGTTTCCTAATTCCAAGGAAGTGTAGATGTGCTTGTTAAGATGAATACCGTGCTTATTGTTTGTACATAAGCTATTTTTCAACATCATTAAGTTAGAATGAGTGATTACAACAAAATGTCCGGCCTTGTTAGAAGGAAATAAAGAGAAGCACACATTAAGGAGTGATTAAGCTGAAAATACTTGTAAGAAATGCTAATGATCATTAGATACTCGTTGTTTAATGAGATTCAATGGTTTCCTAATTCCAAGGAGGTGTAGATGTACTTGTTAACCTGAATAGAATGCCTATTGTTTGTACAGAAGTTATTTTTCAACATCATTAAGTTAGAATGAGTGATTACAATAAAAAGTCCAGCCTTGTTAGAAGGAAATCAAGAGAAGCACACAATAATGAGTGGTTAAGCTGAAAATACTTGTAAGAAATACTAATGATCATTAGATACTCGTTGTTTAATGAAATTTAATGGTTTCATAATTCCAACGAAGTGTAGATGTGCTTGTTAACATGAAGACAGTGCTGATTGTTTGTACACAAGCTTTTTTCAACATCATTAAGTGAGAATGAGTGATGACAGCCAAAAGTCCTACATTGTTTGAAGGAAATGAAGAGAAGCACCCATTAATGAGTGATTAAGCTGAACATACTTGTAAGAAATGCTAATGATCATTAGATACTCGTTGTTTAATGAAATTCAATGGTTTCCTAATTCCAAGGAAGTGTAGATGTGCTTGTTAACATGAATACCATGCTTATTGTTTGTACAGAAGCTATTTTTCAACATCATTAAGTTAGAATGAGTGATTACAACAAAATGTCCGGCCTTGTTAGAAGGAACTAAAGAGAAGAACACATTAATGAGTGATTAAGCTGAAAATACTTGTAAGAAATGCTAATGATCATTAGATACTCGTTGTTTAAGGAAATTCAATGGTTTCCTAATTCCCAGGAAGTGTAGATGTGCTTGTTAACCTGAATAGAGTCCCTATTGTTTGTACAGAAGTTATTTTCCATCATCATTAAGTTAGAATGAGTGATTACAACAAAAAGTCCAGCCTTGTTAGAAGGAAATCATGGGAAGCACACATTAATGAGTGATTAAGCTGAAAATATTTCTAAGAAATGCTAATGATCATTAGATACTCGTTGTTTAATGAAATTCTATGGTTTCCTAATTCCAAGGAATTGTAGATGTGCCTTTTAACATGAATAGAGTGCTTATTGTTTGTACACAAGCTATTTTCGACATGAGTAAGTGAGAATGAGTGACTACAACAGAAAGTCCAGCCTTGTTAGAAGGAAATCAAGAGAAGCACACATTAATGAGTGATTAAGCTGGAAATACTTGCAAGAAATGCTAATAATCATTAGATATTCGTTATTTAATGAAATTCAATGGTTTCTTAATTCCAAGGAAGTGTAGATGTGCTTGTTAACATGAATAGAGTGCTTATTGTTTGTACAGAAGCTATTTTCAACATCATTAAGTTATAATGAGTGATTACAACAAAAAGTCCAGCCATGCTAGAAGGAAATCAAGAGAAGCACACATTAATGAGTAATTAAGCTGAAAATACTTGTAAGAAATGCTAATAATCATTAGATACTTGTTGTTTAATGAAATTCAATGGTTTCCTAATTCCAAGGAAGTGTAGATGTGCTTGTTAACATGAATAGCGTGCTTATTGTTTGTACACAAGGTATTTTCAACATAATCAAGTAAGAATGTGTGATGACAACAAAGAGTCCAGCCTTGTTAGAAGGAAATCAAGAGAAGCACACATTAATGAGTGATTAAGCTGAAAATACTTGTAAGAAATGCTAATGATCATTAGATACTCGTTGTTTAATGAAATTGAACGGTTTCCTAATTCCAAGAATATGTGGAAGTGCTTGTTAACTTGAATAGAGTGCTTATTGTTTGTAAACAAGGTATTTCCAACAACATCATGTGAAAATGAGTGATTACAACAAAAAGTCCTGCCTTGTTAAAAGGAAATCAAGAGAAGGACACATTAATGATTGATTAAGCTGAAATACTTGTAAGAAGTCCTAATGATCATTAGATACTCGTTGTTTAATGAAATTGTACGGTTTCCTAATTCCAAGGATATCTGGAAGTGCTTGTTAACTTGAATAGAGTGCTTATTGTTTGTACACAAGGTATTTCCAACATCATCAAGTGAAAATGAGTGATTACGACCAAAAGTCCAGCCTTGTTAGATGGAAATCAAGAGAAGCACACATTAATGAGTGATTAAGCTGAAATTACTTGTGAGAAATGCGAATGATCATTAGATACTCGTTGTTTAATGAAATTCTATGGTTTCCTAATTCCAAGGAAGTGTAGATGTGCTTGTTAACATGAATAGAGTGCTTATTGTTTGTACAGAAGCTATTTTCGACATGATTAAGCTAGAATGAGTGATTACAACAAAAAGTCCAGGCTTATTAGAAGGAAATGAGGAGAAGCACACATTAATGAGTGATTAAGCTGAAAATACTTGTAAGAAGTGCTAATGATCATTAGGGACTCGTTGTTTAATGAGATTTGATGAGAATCATGGAGATGATGGGTGGAAGGCTTCAATAGATCCAAAAAGTCCATTGCACATTCTAGAAGGCCCAATAACACAAGCTAGAGCTTCAATGGATGCAAGAGGTCCATTGCACATTCCAGAAGGCCCAATAACATGAGCTAGAGCCAAAAAGATTAAAGAAGCACTGAATGGGCTGATTCAGGACATTCAGGCCAACCAAACTTCAAATGGTGCGAATTCATGTTTTGAAGGGAGTCCAGACCTAATTAATATAATTGGACTACTTAATGGGTCAGACTAAGTGATAGCATTCACTCCTAAATAGGAGTTAATTGTATCTGCTGGAATTAGTCCGAAAATTCCTCCAAAATAAGCTTTTCTCCTAATTAAAAATTTTGCCTCTTTAGGATTGCCATCTTAGCCTATAAATAGGCACCCCTTGTAAGCTCTAGAAATCAGACAACTTTGAGTGAAATAGAAAGCAAGGGTTTTTCTCCCTCGGTTCTTTTAAGAACTAAAGAACTTATCAAGAGGTACTTCTTCTTGTGGTGTTCAAAACAACTTATCACTCTCAATTCCTTTCTTTTCTGGAGTGTGGCGTCCATATCCATCTTGAATACCCCAGGTTCGTGTTCCTTCGAATATTGGGTCTAGGGTTTGTGTTATTAAACTCTAATTTAGCTTTCCTGGTTCTTCTTTGATTCATTGTCTACGTTGGGTCCCTAAGCCACACCTTTTTGGGGTTTTCTGCATCAGTTGATATCAGAGCTTAACTCTAAATCAGAAGAAAATAATATGACTTTAAAACACAAAGGTGCTGCTCAGGAGGGAGCTGTTGACATGTCATTCATGATCAAAGCTATGCAACAACAATTTGAGCACATGAATACCAGATTTAATGATATGAGTGAGAGGATGGGGGATCAAGCTAATACAATAACAGAGTTGCAATGGAGGCATGAAGAATATGAGGCTTCTAAAGTAAGAAGGCAATTGAGACGTGCCTATGACCATGAAGATGATAATTTTGTGCCATCATCAAAGGGTGAAAGTGAGGGAGAGAAGTATTCAACTAATGGAGTAGCTCTCATCACAAGGCGAGCATTGAATGTGCAAGTGAAAGAAGAAAATGAGGGGCAACGCGATAACATCTTTCAGCCGAGATGTCTCATCAAACATAAGGTATGATGTTGTAATCACTCATTCTAACTTATTGATGTTCACAATAGCTTGTGTACAAACAATAAGCACTCTATTCATGTTAACAAGCACTTCTACAAATCCTTGGAATTAGGAAACCATTGAATTTCATTAAACAATTATTAATGTGTGCTTCACTTGATTTCCTTCAAACAAGTCTGGACATTTTGTTGTAATCACTCATTCTCACTTAATGATCCTGAAAATACATTGTGTGCAAACAAGAAACACTCAATTCATCTTAACAGGCCCATCTACACTTACTCGGAATTAGGACACCATTAAAATTCATTAAATAATGAGTATCTAACGATATTTAGCATTTCTTACAAGTATTTTCAGCTTAATCACACATTAATGTCTGCTTCTCTTGATTTCCATCTAACAAGGCTGGACTTTTTCTTGTAATCACTCATTCTCACTTAATTAAGTTGAAGAGACATTGTGTACAAACAATAAGCAATCTATTCATGTTAACAAGCATACCTACACTTCCTCGAAATTAGGAAACCATTGAATTTCAATAAATAACGAGTATCTAATGATCATTAGAATTTCCTACAAATATTTTCAGCTTAATCACTTATTAATGTGTGCTTCACTCGATTTCCTTCTAACAAGGCTGGACATTTTGTTGTTATCACTCATTCTCACTTAATGATGTTGAAAATTGAATGTGTACAAACAATAAGCACTCTATTCATGTTAACAGGCCCATCTACACTTACTTGGAATTAGGAAAGCATTGAAATTCATTCAACAATGAGTATCTAAAGATATTTAGCATTTCTTACAAGTATTTTCAGCTTAACCACTCTTTAATGTGTGCTTCTCTTGATTTCCATCTAACAAGGCTGGACTTCTTTTCGTAATCACTCATTCTCACTTCATTACGTTGAAAATACCTTGTGTACAAACAATAAGCACTCTATTCACGTTACCAACGACATCTACACTTCCTTGGAATTACAAAACCATTGAATTTCAATAAATAACGAGTATCTAATGATCATTAGCATTTCTTACAAGTATTTCCAGCTTATTCACTCATTAATGTGTGCTTCACTTGATTTCCTTCAAACAAGGTTGGACTTTTTATTGTAATCACTCATTCTCAGTTAATTTCGTTGAAAATACCTTGTGTACAAACAATAAGCACTCTATTCATGTTAACAAGCACAGCTACACTTCCTCGGAATTAGAAAACCATTGAATTTCAATAAATAACGAGTATCTAATGATCATTAGC
>JAHLGP010018510.1:0-17876 GCA_020141445.1 Bruguiera sexangula
TAATGAGTGATTAAGCTGAAAATGTTTCTAAGAAATCCTAATGAACACTAGAAACTCATTGTTTAATGAAATTCAATGGTTTCCTAATTTTGTGGAAGTGTAGATGTGGTTGTGAAGATGAATAGAGTGGTTATTTTTTGCACGCAAGCTATTTTCAAAATCATTAGATTAGATTGAGTGATTACAACAAAAAGTCCAGCCTTGTTACAAGGAAAGCAAGAGAAGCACACATTAATGAGTGATTAAGCTGAAAATGCTTCTAAGAAATGCTAATGATCATTAGAAACTCGTTGTTTAATGAAATTCAATGGTTTCCTATTTCCAAGGAAGTGTAGATGTGCTTGTTAAGATGAATAGAGTGGTTATTGTTTGCACACAAGCTATTTTCAAAATCATTATGTTAGAATGAGTGATTGCAACAAAATGTGCAGCCTTGTTAGAAGGAAATGAAGAGAAGCTCACATTAATGAGTGATTAAGCTGAAAATACTTGTAAGAAATGCAAATGATCATTAGAAACCCGTTGTTTAATGAAATTCAATGGTTTCCTAATTCCAAGGAAGTGTAGATGTGCTTGTTAACCTGAATAGAGTACCTATTGTTTGTACACAAGCTACTTTCAACATGATTAAGTTAGAATGAGTGATTACAAAAAAAAGTCCAGCCATGCTAGAAGGAAATCAACAGAAGCACACATTAATGAGTAATTAAGCTGAAAATACTTGTAAGAAATGCTAATAATCATTAGATACTCGTTGTTTAATGAAATTCAATGGTTTCCTAATTTCAAGGAAGTTTAGATGTGCTTGTTAACATGAATAGAGTGCTTATTGTTTGTACAGAAGCTCTTTTCAGCATCATTAAGTTAGAATGTGTGATTACAACAAAAAGTCCAACCTAGTTAGAAGGAAATGAAGAGAAGCTCATATTAATGAGTGATTCAGCTGAAAATAATTGTAAGAAATGCTAATGATCATTAGAAACTTGTTGTTTAATGAAATTCAATGGTTTCCTATTTCTGAGGAAGTGTAGATGTCCTTGTTAACATGAATAGAGTGCTTATTGTTTGTACACAAGCTATTTTCAACACCATTAAGTTAGAATGAGTGATTACAACTAAACGTCCAGCCTTGTTAGAAGGAAATCAAGAGAAGCACACTTTAATGAGTGATTAAGCTGAAAATGCTTCTAAGAAATGCTAATGATCATAAGAAACTCATTGTTTAATGAAATTCAATGGTTTCCTAATTCCAAGGAAGTGTAGAAGTGCTTGTTAACATGAATAGAGTGCTTATTGTTTGCACGCAAGCTATTTTCAAAATCATTAGGTTATAATGAGTGATTACAACAAAAAGCCTAGCCTTGTTAGAAGGAAATGAAGAGAAGAACACATTAATGAGTGATTAAGCTGAAAATACTTTTAAGAAATGCTAATGATCATTAAATACTCGTTGTTTAACGAAATTCAATGCTTTCCTAATTCCAAGGAAGTGTAGAAGTGCTTGTTAACATGAATAAAGTGCTTATTGTTTGTACACAAGCTATTTTCAACATCATTATGTTAGAATGAGTGATTACAACAAAAAGCCCAGCCTTGTTAGAAGGAAATCAAGAGAAACACACATTAATGAGTGATTAAGCTGAAAGTACTTGTAAGAAATACTAATGATCATTAGAAACTCGTTGTTTAATGAAATTCAATGGTTTCCTAATTCCAAGGAAGTGTAGATGGGTTTGTTAACATGGATAGAGTGCTTATTGTTTGTACACAAGCTATTTTCAACATCAATAAGTTAGAATGAGTGATTACAACAAAAAGCCCAGCCTTGTTAGAAGGAAATCAAGAGAAGCAAACATTAATGAGTGATTAAGCTGAAAATACTTGGAAGAAATACTAATGATCATTAGAAACTCGTTGTTTAATGAAATTCAATGATTTCCTAATTCCAAGGAAGTGTAGATGTGCTTGTTAAGATGAATAGAGTGCTTATTGTTTGTACACAAGCTATTTTCAAAATCATTAGGTTAGAATGAGTGATTACAACAAAAAGTCCAGCCTTGTTTGAAGGAAATCTAGAGAAGCACACATTAATGAGTGATTAAGCTGAAAATACTTGTAAGAAATGCAAATGATCATTAGATACTCGTTGTTTAGTGAAATTCATTGGTTTCCTAGTTCCAAGGAAGTGTTGATGTGCTTGTTAATATGAATAGGGCGACTCTTGTTTGTACACAAGCTATTTTCAACATCATTAAGTGAGAATGAATGATGACAGCAAAAGGTCCAGCCATGTTAGAAGGAAATCAAGAGAAACACACATTAATGAGTGATTAAGCTGAAAATACTTGTAAGAAATGCTAATGATCATTAGATACTCGTAGTTTAATGAAATTTAATGGTTTCCTAATTCCAAGGAAGTGTAGATGTGCTTGTTAACATGAAGAGAGTGCTTATTGTTTGTACACAAGCTTTTTTCAACATCATTAAGTGAGAATGAGTGATGACAGCAAAAAGTCCAGCCTTGTTTGAAGGAAATGAAGAGAAGCACACATTAATGAGTGGTTAAGCTGAAAATACTTGTAGAAAATGCTAAAGATCATTAGATACTCGTTGTTTAGTGAAATTGAATGGTTTCCTAGTTCCAAGGAAGTGTTGATGTGCTTGTTAATATGGATAGGGTGCCTATTGTTTGTACACAAGCTATTTTCAACTTCATTAAGTGAGAATGAGTGATTACAACGAAATGTCCAGCCTTGTTTGAAGGAAA
The DNA here is from genome assembly GCA_020141445.1 of Bruguiera sexangula. NCBI lineage: Eukaryota > Viridiplantae > Streptophyta > Magnoliopsida > Malpighiales > Rhizophoraceae > Bruguiera > Bruguiera sexangula. The sequence continues at coordinate 2,768 of JAHLGP010018510.1, forward strand.
TGAAGAGAAGCACACATTAATGAGTGATGAAGCTCAAAATACTTGGAAGAAATGCTAAAGATCATTAGATACTTGTTGTTTAGTGAAATTCAATGGTTTCCTAATTCCAAGGAAGTGTAGATGTGCTTGTTAACATGAATAGTGTGCTTATTGTTTGTACAGAAGCTATTCTTCAACATCATTAACTTAGAATGAGTGATTACAACAAAAAGTCTGGCCTTGTTAAAAGGAAATCAAGAGAAGCACACATTAATGAGTGATGAAGCTGAAAATACTTGTAAGAAATGGTAATAATCATTAGATACTCGTTGTTTAGTGAAATTGGATGGTTTCCTTGTTCCAAGGAAGTGTTGATGTGCTTGTTATCACCTTCATAGACTTTCTGCAATCTGTCTCATATCTCCTTGGCAGATTTGCAGTCCATAACTTTAGCATATTCAGCATCTGTCAATGCTGAAATGATGACATTTGAGGCCTTCCCATTTATCTCAAACTGTCTTAATTCCTCTGGGGTTGGATCTTTACCTTCTTCTGGAGGCTCAAAACCCTCCTGTACAGATCTCACCACGTTCATGCCCATGGTTGCAAATAGCACCTACATTCTTGCTCTCCACATATGGTAGTTGGTTCCGTTGAAGATTGGAACCTTCTTGTTGTAAGTAGTGCTGGTGCTGGTACCGGCGTTCATTTCTCAGTATGCTAAACAAGTTAAAACTTCTGGAGCTCTTCAAACTAGTACACCAAGCTGTTAAGCTTTATCCTGGTGAACCTATGCTCTGATACCAATTGAAGTTCCCAACTTCACCCTAAGATCTACTAGTTTGTGATACTGAGAGAGGGGGTGAATTAGTATCACCCCAATTAGCAATTCGCAGGAAAGTGAACAACTTCAATCTCTTCTTAAAAGCGAACTCTTTCTCAGATTCAACTAAGGTAAATCTATTGCTACCTACTAATCACAATAGTCCCCAAAGTCACCTTTTAGACACCTTGCCTAATAGACAATTCGGATGTTCTTGTTTAGGTCTTCGTTAGGTTATGGGTTGGTTGATACTTTAGCTGCATTCACAACTCAATTCAAAACACAGAACGTAAAGCAAATTAAGGACACACGAGATTTACATGGTTTCGTCAATGTGACGTACATCCACTGTGGTAGGGACTCTCCCTTACCGAGACTATCCACTATACTTGAGAATTCCAGTTACAATGGATGTCTTAATCTTCTGCTCCTCTCACTATTGCAATTACTAAGCAAGTACAATACAAACAGTGTCACTTACTGTGTCTACCCTTCTTCTAGCTTGTCTTGCCTCTGTTAAATTGAAAGGCTGCTCCACTGCCACTTAGAAGTTCACCGCAATGCTCTCTAACCTCTCTTGAAGAAATCTGGAAATACGTTGAGTTCTTTCCGATGCTTCGCTGAATTCCTTCTCTAGGTTGTTTCACACAACTCCTGCTTTCACCGTCTCACGGTTTCACAGCTTGCACTCAAGTTTCTAGTCTGCTGTTTCACGAATCAGTCACGCTTCTGATCAGTCACGCCGTTGCACGTTCTGGTCTCACGCTTCTGGTCTGCTGTTTCATGTCTCTTAGCCTGCCTCACGCTACTGGTTTTTCTGGTTCACGTCTCTCGGCCTGCCTCACGCTTCTAGTCTGCTGTCTTCTCTTCCGGGTGGTCTCACGGATACCAGGTCTGCTGTCTTCTCTTCCGGGTGGTCTCACGGATACCAGGTCTACTGTCTTCTCTTCCTGGTGGTCTCACGGATACCAGGTCTGCTGTCTTCTCTTCCGGGTGGTCTGTTTCTTATTTCTCCTCTTGCTGGTTGTGCGTTTCTGGTTTGCTTGCAGGATGTGTTTCTGGTTTGCTTGCAGGAGGCGTTTCTGGTTTGCTTGTAGGATGTGTTTCTAGTCTGCTTGCAGGAGGCGTTTCTGGTTTCCTTGCAGGAGGCGTTTCTGGTCTGCTTGCAGGAGGTCACACGTTCTGGTTTGCTCTTCCAGTGGTGTCGTTTCTGATCTCTTGCCGTTCTGCTCTCTCTTCCTTTTTGGCCGGTTGTTGTAGGGATGCAGTTTTTTTAATTGTGTTCGCCCTTTGCCCTAGTTTTGTCTTCCAAGGCCTTTATATACTCTCTTCCATGAAACCCTAATAGGGCTTACATGGCGGATTTACTTTCTTACCCTTCCATATGACTTTACTGCCCTTCTATGTGACTTTACTCTCTTGCACACTTAACCCTAGTTGACAACAATTACAACCCATACAAGGATGTGGGAACAACAGTTTGTACACAAGCTATTTTCAACATCATTAAGTGAGAATGAGTGATGACAGCAAAAAGACCAGCCATGTTAAAAGGAAATCAAGAGAAACACACATTAATGAGTGCTTAAGCTGAAAATACTTGTAAGAAATACTAATGATCATTAGATACTCGTTGTTTAATGAAATTCAATGGTTTCCTAATTCCAAGGAAGTGTAGATGTACTTGTTAACATGAAGAGAGTGCTTATTGTTTGTACCCAAGATTTTTTCAACATCATTAAGTGAGAATGAGTGATGACAGCAAAAAGTCAAGCCTTGTTTGAAGGAAATCAAGAGTAGCACACATTAATGAGTGATTAAGCTGAAAATACTTGTAAGAAATGCTAATGATCATTAGATACTCATTGTTTAGTGAAATTGAATGATTTCCTAGTTCCAAGGAAGTGTTGATGTGCTTGTTAATATGAATAGGGTGTCTATTGTTTGTACACAAGCTATTTTCAACATCATTAAGTGAGAATGAGTGATGACAGCAAAAAGTCCAGCCATGTTAGAAGGAAATCAAGAGAAACACACATTATTGAGTGATTAAGCTGAAAATACTTGTAAGAAATGCTAATGATCATTAGATACTCGTTGTTTAATGAAATTCAATGGTTTCCTAATTCCAAGGAAATGTAGATGTGCTTGTTAACAGGAAGAGAGTGCTTATTGTTTGTACCCAAGCTTTTTTCAACATCATTAAGTGAGAATGAGTGATGACAGCAAAAAGTCCAGCCTTGTTTGAAGGAAATGAAGAGAAGCACACATTAATGAGTGATTAAGTTGAAAATACTCGTAAGAAATGCTAATCATCATTAGATAATCGTTGTTTAATGAAATTCAATGGTTTCCTAATTCCAAGGAAGTGTAGATGTGCTTGTCAAGATGAATAGCGTGCTTATTGTTTGTACATAAGCTATTTTTCAGCATCATTAAGTTAGAATCAGTGATTACAACAAAAAGTCTAGCCTTGTTAGAAGGAAATCAAGAGAAGAACACATTAACGAGTAATTAAGTAGAAAATACTTGTAAGAAATGCGAATGATCAATAGATACTCGTAGTTTAATGACATTCAATGTTTTCCTAATTCCCAGGAAGTGTAGATGTGCTTGTTAACAGGAAAAGAGTGCTTATTGTTTGCACATAAGCTATTTTTCATCATCATTAAGTTAGAATGAGTGATTACAACAAAAAGACCAGCCTTGTTAGAAGGAAATCAAGAGAAGCACACATTAATGAGTGATTAAGCTGAAAATATATGTAAGAAGTGCTAAAGATCATTAGATATTCGTTGTTTAATGAAATTCAATGGTTTCCTAATTCCAAGGAAGTGTTGATGTGCTTGTTAATATGAATAGAGTGCCTATTGTTTGTACAGAAGTTATTTTTCAACATCATTATGTTATAATAAGTGATTACAACAAAAAGTCCAGCGTTGTTAGAAGGAAATCAAGAGAAGCACACATTAATGAGTGATTAAGCTGAAAATATTTATAAGAAATGCTAATGATCATTCGATACTCGTTGTTTTATAAAATTCAATGCTTTCCTAGTTCCAAGGAAGTTTTGATGTCCTTGTTAATATGAATAGGCTGCCTATTGTTTGTCCACAAGCTATTTTCAACATCATTAAGTGAGAATGAGTGATGACGGCAAAAAGGGCAGCCATGTAAGAAGGAAATCAAGAGAAGCTCACATTAATGAGTAATTAAGCTGAAAATACTTGTAAGAAATGCTAATGATCATTAGATACTCGTTGTTTAATGAAATTCAATGGTTTCCTAATTCCAAGGAAGTGTAGATGTGCTTGTTAACCTGAATAGAGTGCCTAATGTTTGTACAGAAGTTATTTTTCAACATCATTAAGTTAGAATGAGTGATTACAACAAAAAGTCCAGCCTTGTTAGAAGGAAATCAAGAGAAGCGCACATTACAGAGTGATTAAGATGAAAATACATGTAAGAAATACTAATGATCATTAGATACTCGTTGTTTAATTGAATTCAATGGTTTAATAATTCCAAGGAAGTGTAGATGTGCTTGTTAACATGAAGACAGTGCTGATTGTTTGTACACAAGCTTTTTTCAACATCATTAAGTGAGAATGAGTGATGACAGCCAAAAGACCTGCATTGTTTGAAGGAAATGAAGAGAAGCACCCATTAATGAGTGATTAAGCTGAACATACTTGTAAGAAATGCTAATGATCATTAGGTACTCATTGTTTAATGAAATTCAATGGTTTCCTAATTCCAAGGAAGTGTAGATGTGCTTGTTATGAGGAATAGCATGCTTATTGTTTGTACATAAGCTAGTTTTCAACATCATTAAGTTAGAATGAGAGATTACAACAAAATGTCTGGCCTTGTTACAAGGAAATAAAGAGAATAACACATTAATGAGTGATTAAGCTGAAAATACTTCTAAGAAATGCTAATGTTCATTAGATACTCGTTGTTTAATGAAATTCAATGGTTTCCTAATTCCCAGGATGTGTAGATGTGCTTGTTAACCTGAATAGAGTCCCTATTGTTTGTACAAAAGTTATTTTCCATCATCATTCAGTTAGAATGAGTGATTACAACAAAAAGTCCAGCCTTGTTAGAAGAAAATCAAGAGAAGCACACATTAAGGAGTGATTAAGCTGAACATACTTGTAAGAAATGCTAATGATCATTAGAGACTCGTTGTTTAATGAAATTCAATGGTTTCCTAATTCCAAGGAGGTGTAGATGTGCTTGTTAACCTGAATAGAGTGCCTATTGTTTGTACAAAAGTTATTTTTCAACATCATTAAGTTAGAATGATTGATTACAATAAAAAGTCCAGCCTTGTTAGAAGGAAATCAAGAGAAGCGCACAATAATGAGTGATTAAGCTGAAAATACTTGTAAGAAATGTTAATGATCATTAGATAGTCGTTGTATAGTGAAATTCAATGGTTTCCTAGTTCCAGGGAAATGTTGATGTGCTTGTTAATATGAAAAGGGTCCCTATTGTTTGTACACAAGCTATTTTCAACATCATTAAGTAGGAATGAATGATGACAGCAAAAAGTCCAACCATGTTAGAAGGAAATAAAGAGAAGCTCACCTTAATGAGTGATTAAGCTGAAAATACTTGTAAGAAATGCTAATGATCATTAGATACTCGTTGTTTAATGAAATTCAATGGTTTCATAATTCCAAGGAAGGGTAGATGTGCTTGTTAACTTGAATAGAGTGCCTATTGTTTGTACAGAAGTTATTTCTCAACATCATTAAGTTATAATGAGTGATTACAACAAAAAGTCCAGCCTTGTTAGAAGGAAAATAAGAGAAGCACACATTAATGAGTGATTAAGCTGAAAATACTTGTAAAAAATGCTAATGATCATTAGATACTCGTTGTTTAATGAAATTCAATGGTTTCCTAATTCCAAGGAGGTGTATATGTGCTTGTTAACCTGAATAGAGTGCCTATTGTTTGTACAAAAGTTATTTTTCAACATCATTAAGTTAATATGAGTGATTACAACAAAAACTCCAGCCTTGTTAGAAGGAAATCAAGAGAAACACACATTAATGAGTGATTAAGCTGAAAATACTCGTAAGAAATGCTAAAGATGATTAGATACTTGTTGTTTAGTGAAATATAATGGTATCCTAGTTCCAAGGAAGTGTTGATGTGCTTGTTAATATGAATAGGGTGTCTATTGTTTGTACACAAGCTATTTTCAACATCATTAAGTGAGAAAGAGTGATGACAGCAAAAAGTCCAGCCTTGTTTCAAGGAAATGAAGAGAAGCACACATTAATGAGTGATTAAGCTGAAAATACTTGTAAGAAATGCTAATGATCATTAGATACTCGTTGTTGAATGAAATTCAATGGTTTCCTAGTTTCAAGGAAGTGTTGATGTGCTTGTTAACATGAATAAGGTGCCTATTGTTTGTACACAAGCTATTTTCAACATCATTAAGTGAGAATGAGTGATGACAGCAAAAAGTCCAGCCATGTTAGAAGGAAATCAAGAGAAACTCGCATTAATGAGTGATTAAGCTGAAAATACTTGTAAGAAATGCTAACCATCATTAGATACACATTGTTTAATGAAATTAAATGGTTTCCTAATTCCAAGAAAGTGTAGATGTGCTTGTTAAGATGAATAACGTGCTTATTGTTTGTACACAATCTATTTTCAACAGAATCAAGTGAGAATGAGTGATTACGACAAAAATCCAGCCTTGTTAGAAGGAAATCAAGAGAAGCACACATTAATGAGTGATTAAGCTGAAAATTCGTGTAAGAAATGCGAATGATCATTAGATACTCGTTGTTTCATGAAATTCAATGGTTTCCTAGTTCCAAGGAAGTGTTAATGTGCTTGTTAATATGAATAGGGCACCTATTGTTTGTACACAAGCTATTTTCAACATCATTAAGTGAGAATGAGTGATGACAGCAAAAAGTCCAGCCATGTTAGAAGGAAACCAAGAGAAGGCCACATTAATGAGTGATTAAGCTGAAAATACTTGTAAGAAATGCTAAAGATCATTAGATACTCGTTGTTTAGTGAAATTGAATGGTTTCCTAGTTTCAAGGAAGTGTTGATGTGCTTGTTAATATGAATAGTGTGCCTATTGTTTGTACACAAGCTATTTTCAACATCATTAAGTAAGAATGAAAGATGACAGCAAAAAGTCCAACCATGTTAGAAGGAAAGGAAGAGAAGCTCACCTTAATGAGTGATTAAGCTGAAAATAGTTGTAAGAAATGCTAATGATCATTAGATACTCGTTTTTTAGTGAAATTGAATGGTTTCCTAATTTCAGGGAAGTGTTGAGGTGCTTGTTAATATGAATAGGGTGCCTATTGTTTGTACACAAGCTTTTTTCAACATCATTAAGTGAGAATGAGTGATGACAGCCAAAAGTCCAGCAATGTTTGAAGGAAATCAAGAGAAGCTCACCTTAATGAGTGATTAAGCTGAAAATACTTGTAAGAAATGCTAATGATCATTAGATACTCGTTGTTGAATGAAATTCAATGGTTTCCTAGTTTCAAGGAAGTGTTGATGTGCTTGTTAACATGAATAAGGTGCCTATTGTTTGTACACAAGCTATTTTCAACATCATTAAGTGAGAATGAGTATTGACAGCAAAAAGTCCAGCCATGTTAGAAGGAAATGAAGAGAAGCTCACATTAATGAGTGATTAAGCTGAAAATACTTGTAAGAAATGCTAACCATCATTAGATACACGTTGTTTAATGAAATTAAATGGTTTCCTAATTCCAAGAAAGTGTAGATGTGCTTGTTAAGATGAATAACGTGCTTATTGTTTGTACACAATCTATTTTCAACAGAATCAAGTGAGAATGAGTGATTACAACAAAAATCCAGCCTTGTTAGAAGGAAATCAAGAGAAGCACACATTAATGAGTGATTAAGCTGAAAATACTTGTAAGAAATGCTAATGATCATTAGATACTCGTTGTTTCGTGAAATTCAATGGTTTCCTACTTCCAAGGAAGTGTTCATGTGCTTGTTAATATGAATAAGGTGCCTATTGTTTGTACACAAGCTATTTTCAACATCATTAAGCGAGAATGAGTGATGACAGCAAAACGTCCAGCCATGTTAGAAGGAAATCAAGTGAAACCCACATTAATGAGTGATTAAGCTGAAAATACGTGTAAGAAATGCTAATGATCATTAGATACTTGTAGTTTAATGAAATTCAATGGTTTCCTAATTCCACGGATGTGTAGATGTGCTTCTTAACATGAAGAGAGTGTTTATTGTTTGTACACAAGCTCTTTTCAACATCATTAAGTGAGAATGAGTGATGACAGCAAAAAGTCCAGCCATGTTAGAAGGAAACCAAGAGAAGCTCACATTAATGAGTGATTAGGCTGAAAATACTTGTAAGAAATGCTAAAGATCATTAGATACTCGTTGTTTAGTAAAATTGAATGGTTTCCTAGTTCCAAGGAAGTGTTGATGTGCTTGTTAATATGGATCGGGTGCCTATTGTTTGAACACAAGCTCTTTGCAACATCATTAAGTGAGAATGAGTGATGACAGCAAAAAGTCCAGCAATGTTAGAAGGAAATCAAGAGAAGCTCACATTAATGAGTGATTAAGCTGAAAATACTGGTAAGAAATGCTAATAATCATTAGATACTCGTTGTTTAATGAAATTCAATGGTTTCCTAATTCCCAGGAAGTGTAGTTGTGCTTGTTAACCTTAATAGAGAGCCTATTGTTTGTACAAAAGTTATTTTTCAACATCATTAGGTTAGAATGAGTGATTACAACAAAAAGTCCATCCTTGTTAGAAGGAAATGAAGAGAAACACACATTAATGAGTCATTAAGCTGAAAAATACTTGTAAGAAATGCTAACCATCATCAGATACTCGTCGTTTAATGAATTTCAATGGTTTCCCAATTCAAAGGATGTGTAGATGGGCTTGTTAACATGAATAGAGTGCTTATTGTTTGTTCACAAGCTATTTCCAACATCATTAAGTGACAAAGAGTGATTAAAACAAAAGGTCCAGCCTTGTTAGAAGGAAATCAAGAGAAGCACACATTAACGAGTGATTAAGCTGAAAATACTTGTAAGAAATGCTAATGATCATTAGATACTCGATGTTTAATGAAATTTAATGGTTTCCTAATTCTAAGGAGGTATAGATGTGCTTGTTAACCTGAATAGAGTGCCTATTGTTTGTACAGAAGTTATTTTTCAACATCATTAAGTTAGAATGAGTGATTACGATAAAAAGTCCAGCCTTATTAGAAGGAAATCAAGAGAAGTACACATTAATGAGTGATTAAGCTGAAAATACTTGTATGAAATGCTGATGATCATTAGATACGCGTTATTTAGTGAAATTCAATGGTTTTGCGAATTCCAAGATGGTGTAGATGTGCTTGTTAACGTGAATAGGGTGCCTATTGTTTGTACACAAAGTATTTTCAATGTAATTATGTGAGGATGAGTGATTACGACAAAACGTCTAGCCTTGTTAGATGGAAATCGAGAGAAGCACACATTAATGAGTGGTTAAGCTGAAAATACTTGTAAGAAATGCTAATAATCATTAGATACTCGTTGTTTAATGAAATGCAATGGTTTCCTAATTCCGAGGAAGTGTAGATGCACTTGTTAGCATGAATAGAGTGCTTATTGTTTGTACACAAGCTATTTTCAACATCATTAAGTTAGAATGGGTGATTACAACAAAAGGTCCAGCCTTGTTAGAACGAAATCAAGTGATGCGCACATTAATATGTGATTAAGCTGAAAATACTTGTAAAAAATGGTAAGCATCATTAGATACTCGTTATTTATTGAAATTCAATTTTTTCCTAATTCCAAGGAAGTGTAGATGTGCTTGTCAACGTGAATAGAGTGCTTTTTCTTTGTACATAAGCTATTTTGAATGTAATTAAGTGAGGATGAGTGATTACAACAAAACGTCCAGCCTTGTTAGATGGAAATAAAGAGAAGCACACATTAATGAGTGGTTATGCTGAAAATACTTCTAAGAAATGCTAATGATCATTAGATACTCATTGTTTAATGAAATTCAAGGGTTTCCTAATTCCAAGGAAGTGTAGATGTGCTTGTTAAGATGAATACCGTGCTTATTGTTTGTACATAAGCTATTTTTCAACATCATTAAGTTAGAATGAGTGATTACAACAAAATGTCCGGCCTTGTTAGAAGGAAATAAAGAGAAGCACACATTAAGGAGTGATTAAGCTGAAAATACTTGTAAGAAATGCTAATGATCATTAGATACTCGTTGTTTAATGAGATTCAATGGTTTCCTAATTCCAAGGAGGTGTAGATGTACTTGTTAACCTGAATAGAATGCCTATTGTTTGTACAGAAGTTATTTTTCAACATCATTAAGTTAGAATGAGTGATTACAATAAAAAGTCCAGCCTTGTTAGAAGGAAATCAAGAGAAGCACACAATAATGAGTGGTTAAGCTGAAAATACTTGTAAGAAATACTAATGATCATTAGATACTCGTTGTTTAATGAAATTTAATGGTTTCATAATTCCAACGAAGTGTAGATGTGCTTGTTAACATGAAGACAGTGCTGATTGTTTGTACACAAGCTTTTTTCAACATCATTAAGTGAGAATGAGTGATGACAGCCAAAAGTCCTACATTGTTTGAAGGAAATGAAGAGAAGCACCCATTAATGAGTGATTAAGCTGAACATACTTGTAAGAAATGCTAATGATCATTAGATACTCGTTGTTTAATGAAATTCAATGGTTTCCTAATTCCAAGGAAGTGTAGATGTGCTTGTTAACATGAATACCATGCTTATTGTTTGTACAGAAGCTATTTTTCAACATCATTAAGTTAGAATGAGTGATTACAACAAAATGTCCGGCCTTGTTAGAAGGAAATAAAGAGAAGAACACATTAATGAGTGATTAAGCTGAAAATACTTGTAAGAAATGCTAATGATCATTAGATACTCGTTGTTTAAGGAAATTCAATGGTTTCCTAATTCCCAGGAAGTGTAGATGTGCTTGTTAACCTGAATAGAGTCCCTATTGTTTGTACAGAAGTTATTTTCCATCATCATTAAGTTAGAATGAGTGATTACAACAAAAAGTCCAGCCTTGTTAGAAGGAAATCATGGGAAGCACACATTAATGAGTGATTAAGCTGAAAATATTTCTAAGAAATGCTAATGATCATTAGATACTCGTTGTTTAATGAAATTCTATGGTTTCCTAATTCCAAGGAATTGTAGATGTGCCTTTTAACATGAATAGAGTGCTTATTGCTTGTACATAAGGTATTTTCAACATAATTAAGTGAGAATGAGTGATTACAACAAAAAGTCCATCCTTGTTAGAAGGAAATCAAGAAAAGCACACATTAATGAGTGATTAAGATGAAAATACTTGTACGAAATGCGAATGATGATTAGATACTCATTGTTTAATTAAATTCTATTTTTTCCTAATTTGAAGGAAGTGTAGATGTGCTTGTTAACATGAATAGAGTGCTTATTGTTTGTACACAAGCTATTTTCGACATGAGTAAGTGAGAATGAGTGACTACAACAGAAAGTCCAGCCTTGTTAGAAGGAAATCAAGAGAAGCACACATTAATGAGTGATTAAGCTGGAAATACTTGCAAGAAATGCTAATAATCATTAGATATTCGTTATTTAATGAAATTCAATGGTTTCTTAATTCCAAGGAAGTGTAGATGTGCTTGTTAACATGAATAGAGTGCTTATTGTTTGTACAGAAGCTATTTTCAACATCATTAAGTTATAATGAGTGATTACAACAAAAAGTCCAGCCATGCTAGAAGGAAATCAAGAGAAGCACACATTAATGAGTAATTAAGCTGAAAATACTTGTAAGAAATGCTAATAATCATTAGATACTTGTTGTTTAATGAAATTCAATGGTTTCCTAATTCCAAGGAAGTGTAGATGTGCTTGTTAACATGAATAGCGTGCTTATTGTTTGTACACAAGGTATTTTCAACATAATCAAGTAAGAATGTGTGATGACAACAAAGAGTCCAGCCTTGTTAGAAGGAAATCAAGAGAAGCACACATTAATGAGTGATTAAGCTGAAAATACTTGTAAGAAATGCTAATGATCATTAGATACTCGTTGTTTAATGAAATTGAACGGTTTCCTAATTCCAAGAATATGTGGAAGTGCTTGTTAACTTGAATAGAGTGCTTATTGTTTGTAAACAAGGTATTTCCAACAACATCATGTGAAAATGAGTGATTACAACAAAAAGTCCTGCCTTGTTAAAAGGAAATCAAGAGAAGGACACATTAATGATTGATTAAGCTGAAATACTTGTAAGAAGTCCTAATGATCATTAGATACTCGTTGTTTAATGAAATTGTACGGTTTCCTAATTCCAAGGATATCTGGAAGTGCTTGTTAACTTGAATAGAGTGCTTATTGTTTGTACACAAGGTATTTCCAACATCATCAAGTGAAAATGAGTGATTACGACCAAAAGTCCAGCCTTGTTAGATGGAAATCAAGAGAAGCACACATTAATGAGTGATTAAGCTGAAATTACTTGTGAGAAATGCGAATGATCATTAGATACTCGTTGTTTAATGAAATTCTATGGTTTCCTAATTCCAAGGAAGTGTAGATGTGCTTGTTAACATGAATAGAGTGCTTATTGTTTGTACAGAAGCTATTTTCGACATGATTAAGCTAGAATGAGTGATTACAACAAAAAGTCCAGGCTTATTAGAAGGAAATGAGGAGAAGCACACATTAATGAGTGATTAAGCTGAAAATACTTGTAAGAAGTGCTAATGATCATTAGGGACTCGTTGTTTAATGAGATTTGATGAGAATCATGGAGATGATGGGTGGAAGGCTTCAATAGATCCAAAAAGTCCATTGCACATTCTAGAAGGCCCAATAACACAAGCTAGAGCTTCAATGGATGCAAGAGGTCCATTGCACATTCCAGAAGGCCCAATAACATGAGCTAGAGCCAAAAAGATTAAAGAAGCACTGAATGGGCTGATTCAGGACATTCAGGCCAACCAAACTTCAAATGGTGCGAATTCATGTTTTGAAGGGAGTCCAGACCTAATTAATATAATTGGACTACTTAATGGGTCAGACTAAGTGATAGCATTCACTCCTAAATAGGAGTTAATTGTATCTGCTGGAATTAGTCCGAAAATTCCTCCAAAATAAGCATTTCTCCTAATTAAGAATTTTGCCTCTTTAGGATTGCCATCTTAGCCTATAAATAGGCACCCCTTGTAAACTCTAGAAATCAGACAACTTTGAGTGAAATAGAAAGCAAGGGTTTTTCTCCCTCGGTTCTTTTAAGAACTAAAGAACTTATCAAGAGGTACTTCTTCTTGTGGTGTTCAAAACAACTTATCACTCTCAATTCCTTTCTTTTCTGGAGTGTGGCGTCCATATCCATCTTGAATACCCCAGGTTCGTGTTCCTTCGAATATTGGGTCTAGGGTTTGTGTTATTAAACTCTAATTTAGCTTTCCTGGTTCTTCTTTGATTCATTGTCTACGTTGGGTCCCTAAGCCACGCCTTTTTGGGGTTTTCTGCATCAGTTGATATCAGAGCTTGACTCTAAATCAGAAGAAAATAATATGACTTTAAAACACAAAGGTGCTGCTCAGGAGGGAGCTGTTGACATGTCATTCATGATCAAAGCTATGCAACAACAATTTGAGCACATGAATACCAGATTTAATGATATGAGTGAGAGGATGGGGGATCAAGCTAATACAATAACAGAGTTGCAATGGAGGCATGAAGAATATGAGGCTTCTAAAGTAAGAAGGCAATTGAGACGTGCCTATGACCATGAAGATGATAATTTTGTGCCATCATCAAAGGGTGAAAGTGAGGGAGAGAAGTATTCAACTAATGGAGTAGCTCTCATCACAAGGCGAGCATTGAATGTGCAAGTGAAAGAAGAAAATGAGGGGCAACGCGATAACATCTTTCAGCCGAGATGTCTCATCAAACATAAGGTATGATGTTGTAATCACTCATTCTAACTTATTGATGTTGACAATAGCCTGTGTACAAACAATAAGCACTCTATTCATGTTAACAAGCACTTCTACAAATCCTTGGAATTAGGAAACCATTGAATTTCATTAAACAATTATTAATGTGTGCTTCACTTGATTTCCTTCAAACAAGTCTGGACATTTTGTTGTAATCACTCATTCTCACTTAATGATCCTGAAAATACATTGTGTGCAAACAAGAAACACTCAATTCATCTTAACAGGCCCATCTACACTTACTCGGAATTAGGACACCATTAAAATTCATTAAATAATGAGTATCTAACGATATTTAGCATTTCTTACAAGTATTTTCAGCTTAATCACACATTAATGTCTGCTTCTCTTGATTTCCATCTAACAAGGCTGGACTTTTTCTTGTAATCACTCATTCTCACTTAATTAAGTTGAAGAGACATTGTGTACAAACAATAAGCAATCTATTCATGTTAACAAGCATACCTACACTTCCTCGAAATTAGGAAACCATTGAATTTCAATAAATAACGAGTATCTAATGATCATTAGAATTTCCTACAAATATTTTCAGCTTAATCACTTATTAATGTGTGCTTCACTCGATTTCCTTCTAACAAGGCTGGACATTTTGTTGTTATCACTCATTCTCACTTAATGATGTTGAAAATTGAATGTGTACAAACAATAAGCACTCTATTCATGTTAACAGGCCCATCTACACTTACTTGGAATTAGGAAAGCATTGAAATTCATTCAACAATGAGTATCTAAAGATATTTAGCATTTCTTACAAGTATTTTCAGCTTAACCACTCTTTAATGTGTGCTTCTCTTGATTTCCATCTAACAAGGCTGGACTTCTTTTCGTAATCACTCATTCTCACTTCATTACGTTGAAAATACCTTGTGTACAAACAATAAGCACTCTATTCACGTTACCAACGACATCTACACTTCCTTGGAATTACAAAACCATTGAATTTCAATAAATAACGAGTATCTAATGATCATTAGCATTTCTTACAAGTATTTCCAGCTTATTCACTCATTAATGTGTGCTTCACTTGATTTCCTTCAAACAAGGTTGGACTTTTTATTGTAATCACTCATTCTCAGTTAATTTCGTTGAAAATACCTTGTGTACAAACAATAAGCACTCTATTCATGTTAACAAGCACAGCTACACTTCCTCGGAATTAGAAAACCATTGAATTTCAATAAATAACGAGTATCTAATGATCATTAGC
>JAHLGP010018641.1:0-15867 GCA_020141445.1 Bruguiera sexangula
GGACGTGTAGAAGTGCTTGTTAACATGAATAGAGTGATTATTGTTTGTTCACAAGCTGTGTTGAACAACATTAAGTGAGAATCAGTGATTACAACAAAAAGTCCAGCCTTGTTAGCAGGAAATGAAGAGAAGCAGACATTAATGAGTGATTAAGTTGAAAATACTTCTAAGAAATGCTATTGATCATTAGACACTCCTTGTTTAATGAAATTCTATGGCTTCCTAATTCCAAGGAAGTGTTGATGTGCTTGTTAACATGACTAGAGTGCTTATTGTTGAACAACAAGCAATTTTCAACATCATTAAGTTAGAATGAGTGATTACAACAAAAAGTCCTGCCTTGTTAGAAGGAAATCAAGAAAAGCAGACATTAATGAGTGGTTAAGCTGAAAATACTTGTAGGAAATGCTAATTATCATTAGATACACGCTTTTTAATGAAAGTCAATGCATTGCTGAGTCCAATGACGTGTAGATGTGCTTGTTAACATGAATAGAGTGCTTATTGTTTGTACACAAGCTACTTTCAACATCATTAAGATAGAATGAGTGATTACAACAAAAATTGCAGCCTTGTTAGAAGGAAATCAAGAGAAGCAGACATTAATGAGTGGTTAAGCTGAAAATACTTGTGAGAAATGCTAATGATCATTAGATACTCGTTTTGTATTGAAATTCAAGGGATTGCTAATTCCAAGGACGTGTAGATGTGGTTGTTAACATGAATAGATAGCTTATTGTTTGTACACAAACTATTTTCAACATCATTAAATGAGAATGAGTGATTACAACAAAAAGTCCAGCGTTGTTAGAAGGAAATGAAGAGAAGCAGACATTAATGAGTGATTAAGCTGAAAATACTTGTAACAAATGCTAATGATCATTAGATACTCGTTTTGTAATGAAATTCAAGGGATTGCTAATTCCAAGGACATGTAGAAGTGCTTGTTAACATGAATAGAGTGCTTATTGTTTGTACACAAGCTCTTTTCAACATCTTTAAGTTAGAATGAATGATTACAACAAAAAGTCCAGCCTTGTTTGAAGGAAATCAACAGAAGCACACAATAATGAGTGATTAAGCTGAAAATATTGGTAAGAAATGCTAATGATCATTAGATACTCGTTTTTTAATGAAATTCAATGGATTGCTAATTCCAAGGACATGTAGATGTGCTTGTTAACATGAATAGAGTGAATATTGTTTGTACACAAGCTATTTTGAACATCATTAAGTTAGAATGAGTGATTACAACAAAATGACCAGCCTTGTTAGATGGAAATCAAGAGAAGCAGAGATTAATGAGTGATTAAGCTGAAAGTAGGTGTAATAAATGCTAATGACAATTAGACACTCCTTGTTTAATGAAATTCAATGGTTTCCAAATTCCAAGGATGTGTTGATGTGTTTGTTAACATGAATAGAGTGCTTATTGTTTGTACACAAACTACTTTCACCATCATTAAGTTAGAATCAGTGATTACAACAAAACGTCCAACCTTGTTAGATGGAAATCTAGAGAAGCAGACATTAATGGGTGATTAAGCTGAAAATACTTGTAAGAAATGTTAATGATCATTAGATACTCGTTTTGTAATCAAATTCAAGGGATTGCGAATTCCATGGACGTGTAGAAGTGCTTGTTGACATGAATCGAGTGCTTACTGTTTGTACACAAGCTAATTTCAACATCATTAAGTGAGAATGAGTGATTACGACAAAAAGTCCAGCCTTGTTAGAAGGAAATGAAGAGAAGTAGACATTAATGAGTGATTAAGCTGAAAATACTTGGAAGAAATGCTAATGATCATTAGACACTACTTATTTAATGAAATTCAATGGTTTCCTAATTCCAAGGAAGTGTAGATGTGCTTGTTAACATGAATAGAGTGCTTGTTGTTTGTACACATGCTATTTTCAACATCATTAAGTTAGAATGAGTGATTACAACAAAAAGTCCTACCTTGTTAGAAGGAAATGAAGAGAAGCAGACATTAATGAGTGATTAAACTGAAAATACTTGTAAGAAATGCTAATGATCATTAGATACACAGTTTTTAATGAAATTCAATGGATTGCTTATTCCAAGGACGTCTAGATGTACTTGTTAACATGAATAGGGTGATTATTGTTTGTACACAAGCTACTTTCTCCATCATTAAGTTAGAATGAGTGATTACAACAAAAAGTACACCTTTGGGAGAAGGAAAAGAAGAGAAGCTGAGATTTATGAGTGATTAAGCTGAAAATTCTTGTAAGACATGCTAATGATCATTAGATTCTCATTTTGTAATGCAATTCAATGGATTGCTAATTCCAAGGACGTGTAGAAGTGCTTGTTAACATGAATAGAGTGCTTATTGTTTGTACACAAGCTATTTTCAACATCATTAAGTGAGTATGAGTGATTACAACAAAAGGTCCAGCCTTGTTAGAAGGAAATGAAGAGAAGCAGACATTAATGAGTAATGAAGCTGAAAATACTTGTAAGAAATGCTAATGATCATTAGGCACTCCTTGTTTAATAAAATTCAAAGGTTTTGCTAATTCCAAGAAAGTGTAGATGTGCTTGTTAACATGAATAGAGTGCTTATTATTTGTACACAAGCTATTTTCAACATCATTAAGTTAGAATGCGTGATTACAACAAAAAGTCCACCCTTCTTAGTTGGAAATGAAGAGAAGCAGACATTAATGAGTCATTAAGCTGAAAATACTTCTTAGAAATGCTAATGATCATTAGACACTCCTTGTTTAATGAAATTCAATGGCTTCCTAATTCCAAGGAAGTGTAGATGTGCTTGCTAACTTGAATAGAGTGCTAGTAGTTTGTACACATGCTATTTTCAATATCATTAAGTTAGAATGAGTGATTACAACAAAATGTCCTGCCTTGTTTGAAGGAAATCAAGAAAAGCAGACATTAATGAGTGGTTAAGCTGAAAATACTTATAAGAAATGCTAATTATCATTAGATACATGCTTTTTAATGAAAGTCAATGGATTGCTAAGTCCAAGGACGTGTAGATGTGCTTGTTAACACGAATAAAGTGCTTATTGTTTGTACACAAGCTACTTTCAACATCATTAAGTTAGAATGAGTGATTACAACAAAAAGTCCAGCTTTGTTAGAAGGAAATCAAGAGAAGCTGACATTAATGAGTGGTTAAGCTGAAAATACTTGTAAGAAATGCTAATGATCATTAGATACACGCTTTTTAATGAAATTCAATGGATTGCTAATTCCAAGGACGTGTAGATGTGCTTGTTAATATGAATAGAGTGCTTAGTGTTTGTACACAATCTACTTTCAACATCATTAAGTTAGAATGAGTGATTACAACAAAAAGTCCAGCCTTGTTAGATGGAAATCAAGAGAAGCAGAGATTAATTAAGTGATTAAGCTGAAAATATTTGTAAAAATGCTAATGATCATTAGACACTCCTTGTTTAATGAAATTCAATGGTTTCCTAATTCCAAGCAAGTGTAGATGTGCTCGTTAACAGGAATACAGTGCTTATTGTTTGTACACAAGCTATTTTCAGCATCATTAAGTTAGAATGTGTGATTACAACAAAAAGTCCAGCCTTGTTAGAAGGAAATCTAGAGAAGCAGACATTAATGTGTGATTAAGCTGAAAATAGTGGTAAGAAATGCTAATGATCATTAGATACTCGTTTTGTAATGAAATTCAAGGGATTGCTAATTCCAAGGACGTGTAGAAGTGCTTGTTAACATGAATAGAGTGCTTATTGTTTGTACACAAGCTATTTTAATCATCATTAAGTGAGAATGAGTGATTACAACAAAAAGTCCAGCCTTGTTAGAAGGAAATAAAGAGAAGTAGACATTAATGAGTGATTAAGCTGAAAATATTTGTAAGAAAAGCACATGATCATTAGACACTCCTTGTTTAATGAAATTCAATGGTTTCCTAATTCCAAGGAAGTGTAGATGTGCTTGTTAACATCAATAGAGTGCTTGTTGTTTGTACACAAGCTATTTTCAACATCATTAAGTGAGAATGTGATGAGAACCATAGAGATGAAAGGTGGAAGGCTTCA
Organism: Bruguiera sexangula; assembly: GCA_020141445.1. Lineage (NCBI taxonomy): Eukaryota > Viridiplantae > Streptophyta > Magnoliopsida > Malpighiales > Rhizophoraceae > Bruguiera > Bruguiera sexangula. Next base: position 4,066 of record JAHLGP010018641.1, read on the forward strand.
AAGGATGCAAAAAGTCCATTGCACATTCTAGAAGGCCCAATAACACGAACTAGAGTTTCAATTGATGCAAGAGGTCCATTGCACATTCCAAAAGGCCCAATAACACAAGCTAGAGCTTTAATGGATGCAAGAGGTCCATTGCACATTCCAGAAGGCCCAATAACACGAGATAGGGCTAGAAAGATTAAAGAAGCACTAAATGGGCTGATTCAAGACATTCAGGCCAACCAAACTTCAAATGATGTGAATTTAAGTTTTAAAGAGAGCCTAACCCTAATTAAGATAGTTGGACTACTTAATGGGTCAAACTAAGTGATAACATTCACTCCTAAATAGAAGTTCATTGTATCTTCTGGAATTAGTCCGAAATTCTTCCAAAATAGGGATTTCTCTTAAATAGGAATTTTACCCCTTTAGGATTGCTATCTAAGCCTATAAATAGACACCCCTTGTAAGCTTTGGAAATCATACAACTTTGAGTGAAATAAAAAGCAAGGGTTTTTCTCCCTCGGTTCTTTTAAGAACTAAAGAACTTATCAAGAGGTACTTCTTCTTGTGGCGTTCAAATCGACTTATCACTCCAATTCCTTCCATTTATGGAGTGCGACATCCATATCCATCTTGAATACCCTAGGTTCGTGTTCCTTCAAATATTGGGTCTAGGTTTTGTGTTATTAAACTCTGATTTAGCTTTCCTGGTTGCTCTTTGATTGATTGTGTGCGTTGGCTCCCTAAGCCACATCTTTTTGGGGTTTTCCGCATCAGAATGTGTGATTACAACAAAAAGTCCTGCCTTGTTAGAAGGAAATCAAGAGAAGCATACATTAATGAGTGATTAAGCTGAAAATACTTTTAAGAAATGCTAATGATCATTAGATACACGTTTTTTAATGAAATTCAATGGATTCATAATTCCAAAGACGTGTAGAGGTGCTTATTAATAAGAATAGAGTGCTTATTGTTTGTACACAAGCTACTTTCAACATCATTAAGTTAGAATGAGTGATTACAACAAAAAGTCCAGCCTTGTTAGATGGAAATAAAGCGAAGCAGACATTAATGAGTGATTAAGCTCAAAATACTTGTAAGAAATGGGAATGATCATTAGATACTCGTTTTGTAATGAAATTCAAGGGATTGCTAATTCCAAGGACGTGTAGATGTGCTTGTTAACATGAACAGAGTGCTTATTGTTTCTGCACAAGCTATTTTCAACATCTTTAAGTGAGAATGAGTGATTACAACAAAAAGTCCAGCCTTGTTAGATGCAAATCAAGAGAAGCAGATATTAATGAGTGATTAAGCTGAAAATACTTGTAAGAAATGCTAATGATCATTAGATACTCTTTTTCTAATGAAATTCAAGGGATTGCTAATTCCAAGGATGTGTAGAAGTGCTTGTCAACATGAATAGAGTGCTTATTGTTTGTACAAAAGCTATTTTAAACATCATTAAGTTAGAATGTGTGATTCGAACAAAAAGTCCAGCCTTGTTTGAAGGAAATCAAGAGAAGCACACAATAATGAGTGATTAAGCTGAAAATACTTGTAAGAAATGCTAATGATCATTAGATACATGTTTTTTAATGAAATTCAATGGATTACTAATTCCAAGGGCCTGTAGATGTGATTTCAACAAAAAGCCTAGCCTCTTTAGAAGGAAATGAGGAGATGCTGACATTAATGAGTGATTAAACTGAAAATACTTGTAAGAAATTCTAATGATCATTAGACACTCCTTGTTTAATGAAATTCAATGGTTTCCTAATTCCAAGGAAGTGTAGATGTTCCTGTTAACATGAATAGAGTGCTTATGGTTTGTACACAAGCTACTTTCAACATCATTAAGTTAGAATGAGTGATTACAACAAAAAGTCCAGCCTTGTTTGATGGAAATCAAGAGAAGCAGACATTAGTGAGGGATTAAGCTGAAAATACTTGTAAGAAATGCTAATGATCATTAGACACTCCTTCTTTAATGAAATTCAATGGTTTCCTAATTCCAAGGAAGTGTAGATGTGCTTCTTAACGTGAATAGAGTCCTTATTGTTTGTACACAAGCTACTTTCAACATCATTAAGTTAGAATGAGCGATTACAACAAAAAGTCCAGCCCTGTTTGATCGAAATCAAGAGAAGCAGACATTAATGAGGGACTAAGCTGAAAATACTTCTAAGAAATGCTAATGATCATTAGACACAGTTGCTTAAAAAAATTCTATGGTTTCCTAATTCAAAGGAAGTGTAGATGTACTTGTCAACAAGAATAGAGTGCTTATTGTTTGTACACAAGCTATTTACAAGATCATTAACTTAGAATGAGTGATTACAACAAAAAATACAGCCTTGTTTGAAGGAAATCCAGAGAAGCACACAATAATGAGAGATTAAGCTGAAAATACTTGTAAGAAATGCTAATGACCATTAGATACTCGTTTTTTTAATCAAATTCAATGGATTGCTAATTTCAAGGACGTGTAGATGTGCTTGTTAACATGAATAGAGTGCTTATTGTTTGTACACAAACTATTTTCGATATCAATTGAGAATGAGTGATTACAACAAAAAGTCCAGCCTTGTTAGAAGGAAATGAAGAGAAGCAGACATTAATGAGTGATTAAGCTGAATATACTTGTAAGAAAGGCTAATGATCATTAGACACTCCTTGTTTAATGAAATTCAATGGTTTCGTAATTCCAAAGAAGTGTAGATGTGCTTGTCAACATGAATAGAGTGCTTATTATTTGTACACAAGCTATTTTCAAGATCATTAAGTTAGAATGAGTGATTACAACCAAAAGTCCAGCCTTGTTAGAAGGAAATGATGAGAAGCAGACATTAATGAGTGATTAAGCTGAAAATACTTGTAAGAAAACCTAATGATCCTTAGACACTCCTTGTTTAAAGAAATTCAATGGTTTCCTAATTCCAAGGATGTGTTGATGTGCTTGTGAACATGAATAGAGTGCTTACTTATTATTTGAACACTGCCTATTTTCAAGATCATTAAGTAAGAATGAGTGATTACAACAAAAAGTACCACCTTGTTACATGGAAATCAAGAGAAGCAGACATTAATGAGTGATTAAGCTGAAAATACATGTAGGAAATGCTAATGATCGTTAGACACTCCTTGTTTGATGAAACTCAATGGTTTCCTAATTGCAAGGAAGTGTAGATGTGCTTGCTAACATGAATAGAGTGCATATTGATTTGTTTGTACACAAGCTATTTTCAACATCATTAAGTTAGAATGAGTGATTACAACAAAAAGTCCAGCCTTGTTAGATGGAAATCATGAGAAGCAGACATTAATGAGTGATTAAACTAAAAATACTTGTAAGAAATGCAAATGATCATTGGATACTGGTTGTTTAATGAAATTCAAAGGATTCCTAATTCCAAGGGAGTGTAGATGTGCTTGTTAACATGAATAGGGTGCTTATTGTTTGTACACAAGATATTTTCAACACCATGAAGTTAGTATGAGTGATTACATCAAAAAGTCCTGCCTTGTTTGAAGGAAATCAAGAGAAGCACACAATAATGAGTGATTAAGCTGAAAATACTTGTAGGAAATGCTAATGATCGTTAGACACTCCTTGTTTGATGAAACTCAATGGTTTCCTAATTCCAAGGAAGTGTAGATGTGCTTGCTAACATGAATAGAGTGCATATTGTTTGTACACAAGCTATTTTCAACATCATTAAGTTAGAATGAGTGATTACAACAAAAAGTCCAGCCTTGTTAGATGGAAATCATGAGAAGCAGACATTAATGAGTGATTAAGCTGAAAATACTTGTAAGAAATGCAAATGATCATTAGATACTGGTTGTTTAATGAAATTCAAAGGATTCCTAATTCCAAGGGAGTGTAGATGTGCTTGTTAACATGAATAGGGTGCTTATTGTTTGTACACAAGATATTTTCAACACCATTAAGTTAGTATGAGTGATTACATCAAAAAGTCCTGCCTTGTTTGAAGGAAATCAAGAGAAGCACACAATAATGAGTGATTAAGCTGAAAATACTTGTACGAAATGGTAAGGATCATTAGATACTCATTTTCTTAATGAAATTCAATGGATTGCTAATTCCAATGACGTGTAGATGTGGTTGTTAACATGAATAGAGTGCATATTGTTTGTACACAAGCTATTTTCAACATCATTAATTTACAATGAGTGATTACAACAAAAAGTCTAGCCTTGTTAGATGGAAATCAAGAGAAGCAGACATTAATGAGTGATTAAGCTGAAAATACTTGTAAGAAATGCTAGTGATCATTAGACACTCCTTGTTTAATGAAACTCAATGGTTTCCCAATTCCAAGGAAGTGTAGATGTGCTTGTTAACATGAATAGAGTGGTTATTGTTTGTACACAAGCTATTTTCTACATCATTAAGTGAGAATGAGTGATTACAAGAAGAAGTCCAGCCTTGTTAGAAGGAAATGAAGTGAAGCAGACATTAATGAGAGATTAAGCTGAATATACTTGTAAGAAATGCTAATGATCATTAGACACTCCTTGTTTAATGAAATTCAATGGTTTCCTAATTCCAAGGAAGTGTAGATGTGCTTGTCAACATGAATAGAGTGCTTATTGTTTGTCCACAAGCTATTTTCAAGATCATTAAGTTAGAATGAGTGATTACAACAAAAAGTCCAGCCTTGTTGGAAGGAAATCAATAGAAGCACACAATAATGAGTGATTAAGCTGAAAATACTTGTAAGAAATGCTAATGATCATTAGATACTCGTTTTTTTTTAATGAAATTCAATGGATTGCTAATTGCAAGGACGTGTAGATGTGCTTGTTAACTTGAATAGAGTGCTTATTGTTTGTACACAAGCTATTTTCAACATCATTAAGTTACAATAAGTGAATACACCGAAAAGTCCAGCCTTATTAGATGGAAATCAAAAGAAGCATACATAAATGAGTGATTAAGCTGAAAATGCTTGTAAGAAATGCTCTAGATCATTAGATACTCGTTGTTTAATGAAATTCAACAGGAACTGTAGATGTGCTTGTTAACATGAATAGAGTGCTTATTGTTTGTACACAAGCTATTTTCAAGATTATTAATTTACAATGAGTGATTTCAACACAAAGTCCAGCCTTGTTTGAAGGAAATCAAGAGAAGCTCACAATAATGAGTGATTAAGCTGAAAATACTTGTAAGAAATGCTAATGATCTTTAGATACTCGTTTTTTAATGAAATTCTATGGATTGCTAATTCCAAGGACGTGTAGATGTGCTTGTGATGAGATCCATAGAGATGAAAGGTGGAAGGCTTCAAAGGATGCAAAAAGTCCATTGCACATTCCAGAAGGCCCAATAACACAAGCTAGAGCTTCAATTTATGCAAGAGGTCCATTCCACATTCCAGAAGGCCCAGTAACACAAGCTAGAGCTTTAATGGATGCGAGAGGTCCATTGCACATTCCAGAAGGCCCACAAATACGAGATAGGGCTAGAAAGATGAAAGAAGCACTAAATGGGCTGATTCAAGACATTCAGGCCAACCAAGCTTCAAATGATGCGAATTTAAGTTTTAAAGAGAGCCCAACCCTAATTAATATAACTGGACTACTCAATGGGTCAGACTAAGTGATAACATTCACTCCTAAGTAGAAGTTCATTGTATTTGCTGGAATTTGTCCGAAATTCCTCCAAAATAGGGATTTCTCTTAAATAGGAATTTTACCCCTTTAGGATTGCTATCTAAGCCTATAAATAGGCACCCCTTGTGAGCTTTGGAAATCATACAACTTTGAGTGAAATAGAAAGCAAGAGTTTTTCTCCCTCGGTTCTTTTAAGAACTAAAGAACTTATTAAGAGGTACTTCTTCTTATGGCGTTCAAATCGACTTATCACTCCCAATTCTTTCCTTTTCTAGAGTGTGGCGTCCATATCCATCTTGAATACCCTAGGTTTGTCTTCCTTCGAATAGTGGGTCTATGGTTTGTGTTATTAAACTATGATTTAGCTTTCCTGGTTGCTCTTTGATTCATTGTGTGCGTTAGGTCCCTAAGCCACGTCTTTTTGGGGTTTTCTGCATCAGTTGGTATCAGAGCCTGACTCTAAATCAGGTTGAATCCACTCAGTCTTCAATTTTCTACCTTGTGATTTATTTATTTCGATTCAATTTGTCTATTATGTGCATTACAATTCCAATGCACAAATCTGTTTGCTTGTAATCCTTCTCAATGTGCTACTTTGAATTCCAATTGTTGTATCTAAGTGTTCTATTGTTGTTTTGTGTTGAGCAAAGAAAAAAAAAAGAAAAAAAAGGCTCAACGAAAAAAAAAAAGAAAAAGAAAGAAAAAGTATAAGAAAAAGAAGAAAAGAAAGGAAACATCAAATTCAAGTTATTGATAAAGTTGACAGTTTGGTCATATTGGCCACAATAATAACAAAGTTTTCTTGCTCAACTCCAATTTTGCCATCCATTTTCTTATCTTGTTATCCAAGTTTGTGCTCTAAATTTAACTTCCCTTATCTTGATTCTTTTTGTGAGTTTAGTTCATTAAAATCGTTTGCCTTGATATCCTTTTTCATTTTTTGATTCCTTGTTCTCCGATTTGTTCAATTCTACACCATTTATCTTATTTTGTTCAAAATCAATACTCTTGATTTACCTTCTTTAGTTCTTTATAGAGCTGAAAGGAGAAATCCGAGTGGTAAAAGGCAAGAGTGAAAGTTCATATAAAGAAAAAGCCATAAAGAGTGTAAACACGAGAGAGTGTGACACCTTCTTTTGAGTGAAACACGTGAGGGAGTGCTTTATGAGGTATCTTATTATTTTGTGTAGAAGTAATACTATGACATCCAAAGACAAAGGTGCAGCTCAGGAGGGAGTTGGTAATGTGTCCTTCATGATCAAAGCTATGCCACAACAATTTGAGCGTATGAATACCAGATTTGATGATATGAGGGAGAGGATGGAGGAGCAAGCTAATACAATAGTAGAGATGCAAAGGAGACACGAAAAATATGAGGCTTCTAAAGCAAGAAGGCAATTGAGACGTGCCTATGACCACGAAGATGATGATTCTACGCCATCATCAGAGGGTGAAAGTGATGGAGAGAAGTATCCGGCTAATGAAGTAGCTTTCATCACAAGGCAAGCATTGAATGTGCAAGTGAAAGAAGAAAATGAGGGGTAACGAGATAACATCTTTCAGATGAGATGTCTCATCAAAGATCAGGTATGTAGTATGATTATTGATGGTGGGAGTTGCACTCATGTTGCTAGCATAACTATGGTTGAGAAGCTGAATTTACCTATTATGAAGCATCCTAAACCATATAAACTTCGATGGATGAATGAGAGTGGTGAAGTTAAAGTAGATGAGCAAGTGCTCGTGTCATTTTCTATTGGAAGGTATCGCGATGAAGTTTTATGTGATGTTGTACCTATGCAAGCAAGCCATATTCTATTAGGAAGGCCATGGCAGTTTGATAGATGAGTTATGCATGATGGATTCAAGAATCGATATTCCTTTGTAATGAATGATAAACCCGTCACTCTTGTACCATTATCACCTCAACAAGCTTATGAGGATCAATTAAGGATTAAAACTGAGAAAAGAGAGATGGAAAAAAGAGAAAAGAGAGGAGAAAACGTGAGAACACAAGAGAAAGAGAAGAAAACAGAAAGTTCCTATGCAAAAGAAAGTGATGTCCAAAGAGCAATTTTTGCCAAACAACCTATGATCATACTTTTGTATAAAGTCGCTTATTTTAACACTAACAAGTTTGAGTCATCATTGCCTAGTGTTGTTGTTGTTATATTGCAGGAATTTGAAGGAGTATTCCATGACAATGACCCAAGTAGATTGCCACCCAAGAGAGGAATTAAGAATCAAATTGTTTTCATCCTTGGTGCATCCATCCCAAACCGCCCAGCATATAAGAGTAATCCTGAGGAGACAAAGGAGCATAAAAGATAGGCTAAAGAACTTATCTTCAAAGTATATGTGAGGGAAAGCATGAGTCATTATGCAATTCCTATCCTACTTGTACGAGGAAAGTTGAATAGAAGGCATGCCAAGTGGATCAAATTCATTCAGACCTTTCCCTACTTCATCAAATATAAACAAGGTGATGATTCGAGGACGAATCTTTTTGAGGAAAGGAGGAATGATGAGAACCATAGAGATGAAAGGTGGAAGGCTTCAAAGGATGCAAAAAGTCCATTGCACATTCTAGAAGGCCTAATAACACGAACTAGAGCTTCAATTGATGCAAGAGGTCCATTGCACATTCTAGAAGGCCCAATAACACAAGCTAGAGCTTTAATGGATGCAAGAGGTCCACTACACATTCCAGAAGACCCAATAACACGAGATAGGGCCAGAAAGATTAAAGAAGCACTAAATGGGCTGATTCAAGACATTCAGGCCAACCAAGCTTCAAATGATGCGAATTTAAGTTTTAAAGAGAGACCAACCCTAATTAATATAATTGGACTACTTAATGGGTCAGACTAAGTGATAACATTCACTCCTAAATAGAAGTTCATTGTATCTGCTGGAATTAGTCCGAAATTCCTCCAAAATAGGGATTTCTATTAAATAGGAATTTTACCCCTTTAGGATTGCTATCTAACCCTATAAATAGGCACCCCTTGTAAGCTTTGGAAATCATAGAACTTTGAGTGAAATAGAAAGCAAGGGTTTTTCTCCCTCAGTTCTTTTAAGAAGTAAAGAACTTATCAAGAGGTACTTCTTCTTGTGGCCTTCAAATCGACTTATCACTCCCAATTCCTTCCATTTCTGGAGTGTGGTGTCCATATCCATCTTGAATACCCTAGGTTTGTGTTCCTTCGAATATTGGGCCTAGGGTTTGTGTTATTAAACTATGATTTAGCTTTCCTGGTTGCTCTTTGATTCATTGTGTGTGTCAGCTCCTTAAGCCACGTCTTTTTGCGATTTTCCGCATTAGCTTGTTAACATTAATAGAGTGCTTATTGTTTGTACACAAGCTATTTTCAACATCATTAACTGAGAATGAGTGATTACAACAAAAAGTCCAGCGTTGTTAGAAGGAAATGAAGAGAAGCAGACATTAATGAGTGATTAAGCCAAAAATACTTGTAAGAAATGCTAATGATCATTAGACACTCCTTGTTTAATGAAATTCAATGGTTTCCTCATTCCAAGGAAGTGTAGATGTGCTTGACAACATGAATAGAGTGCTTATTGCTTGTACACAAGCTATTTTCAAGATCATTAAGTTAGAATGTGTGATTACAACAAAAAGTCCAGCCTTGTTAGATGGAAATCAAGAGAAGCAGACATTAATGAGTGATTAAGCTGAAAATACTTGTAAGAAATGCTAATGATCATTAGACACTCCTTCTTTAATGAAACTCAATGGTTTCCTAATTCCAAGGAAGTGTAAATGTGCTTGTCAGCATCAATAGAGTGCTATTGTTTGTACACAAGCTATTTTCAAGATCATTAAGTTATAATGAGTGATTACAACAAAGAGTCTAGCCTTGTTTGAAGGAAATCAAGAGAAGCACACAATAATGAGTGATTAAGCTGAAAATACTTGTAAGAAATGCTAATGATCATTAGATACTCGGTTTTTTAATGAAATTCAATGGATTGCTAATTCCAAGGACGTGTAGATGTGCTCGTTAACATGAATAGAGTGCTTATTGTTTGTACACAAGCTATTTTCAACATCATTAAGTTACAATGAGTGATTACAACAAAAAGTCCAGCCTTGTTAGATGGAAATCAAGACAAGCATACATTAATGAGTGATTAAGCTGAAAATACTTGTAAGAAATGCTAATGATCTTGCGACACTCCTTGTTTAATGAAACTCAATGGTTTCCTAATTCCAAGGAAGTGTAGATGTGCTTGTTAACATGAATAGAGTGCTTATTGTTTGCACACAAGCTATTTTCAACATCATTATGTTACAATGAGTGATTATAGCAAAAAGTCCAGCCTTGTTTCAAGGAAATCAAGAGAAGCACACAATAATGAGTGATTAAGCTGAAAATACTTGTAAGAAATGCTAATGATCATTAGATACTCATTTTTTAATGAAATTCAATGGATTGCTAATTCCAAGGACGTGTAAATGTGCTCGTTAACATGAAGAGAGTGCATATTGTTTGTACACAAGCTATTTTCAACATCATTCAGTGAGAAAGAGTGATTAGAACAAAAAGTCCAGCCGTGTTGGAAGGAAATGAAGAGAAGCAGACATTAAAGAGTGATTAAACTGAAAATACTTGTAAGAAATGCTAATGATCATTACAAACTCATTTTTTTAATGAAATTCAATGGATTGCTAATTCCAAGGACGTGTAGATGTGCTTGTCAACATGAATAGAGTGCTTATTGTTTGTACACAAGCCATTTTCAACATCATTAAGTTACAATGGGTGATTACAACAAAAAGTCCAGACTTGTTAGATGGAAATCAAGAGAAGCAGACATAAATGAGTGATTAAGCCAAAAATACTTGTAAGAAATTGTAAAGATCATTAGATACTCGTTGTTTAATGAAATTCAATGGTTTCCAAAATCCAAGGAAGTGTAGATGTGCTTGTCAACATGAATAGAGTGCTTATTGTTTGTACACAAGCTATTTTCATGATCATTAAGTTAGAATGAGTATTACAACAAAAAGTCCAGCCTTGTTAGATGGAAATCAAGAGAAGCAGACTTTAATGAGTGATTAAGCTGAAAATACTTGAAAGTAATGCTAATGATCATTAGACACTCCTTGTTTAAAGAAACTCAAAGGTTTCCTAATTCCAAGGAAGTGTAGATGTGCTTCTTAACATGAATAGAGTGCTTATTGTTTGAACACAAGCTATTTTCAACATCATTAAGTTAGAATGAGTGATTACAACAAAAAGTCCAGCCGTGTTTGAAGGAAATCAAGAGAAGGACACAAGGATGAGTGATTAAGCTGAAAATACTTGTAAGAAATGCTAATGATCATTAGATACTCGTTTTTTTAATGAAATTCAATGGATTGCTAATTCCAAGGACGTGTAGATGTGCTTGTTAACATGAATAGAGTGCTTATTGTTTGTACACAGTCTACTTTCAACATCATTAAGTGAGAATGAGTGATTACAAGAAAGAGCCCAGCTGTGTTACAAGGAAATGAAGAGTAGCAGACATTAAAGAGAGATTAAGCTGAAAATACTTGTAGGAAATGCTAATGATCATTATACACTCCTTGTTTAACGAAATTCAATGGTTTCCTAATTCCAAGGAAGTGTAGATGTGTTTGTCAACATGAATAGAGTGCTTATTGTTTGAACACAAGCTATTTTCATGATCATTAAGTTAGAATGAGTGATTACAACAAAAAGTCCAGCCTCGTTAGATGGAAATCAAGAGAAGCAGACTTTAATGAGTGATTAAGATGAAATTACTTATAAGAAATGCTAATGATCATTAGACACTCCTTGTTTAATGAAACTCAAAGGTTTTCTAATTCCAAGGAAGTGTAGATGTGCTTGTCAACATGAATAGAGTGCTTATTGTTTGTACACAAGCTATTTTCAAGATCATTAAGTTAGAATGAGTGATTGCAACAAAAAGTCCGGCCTTGTTTGAAGGAAATCAAGAGAAGCACACAATAGTGAGTGATTAAGCTGGAATTACTTGTAGGAAATGCTATTGATCATTAGATACTCGTTTTTTAATGAAATTCAACGGATTTCTATTTCCATGGACGTGTAAGAGTGCTTGCTAACATGAATAGAGTGCTTATTGTTTGTACACAAGCTATTTTCAACATCATTAAGT
>JAHLGP010018642.1:0-11322 GCA_020141445.1 Bruguiera sexangula
TTAAAATGAGTGATTACAACAAAAAGTCCAGCCTTGTTTGAAGGAAATCAACAGAAACACACAATAATGGGTGATTAAGCTGAAAATACTCGTAAGAAATGCTAATGATCATTAGATACACGTTTTTCAATGAAATTCAATGGATTGCTAATTCCAAGGACATGTAGATGTGCTTGTTAACATGAATAGAGTTCTTATTGTTTGTACACAAGCTATTTTCAACATCATTAAGTTAGAATGAGTGATTACAACAAAAAATCCAGCCTTGTTAGAAGGAAATCAAGAGAAGCAGACATTAATGAGTGATTAAGCTGAAAATAATTGTAAGAAATGTTAATGATCATTAGATACACGTTTTTTTAATGAAATTCAATCGATTGCTAATTCCAAGGACGTGTAGATGTGCTTGTTAACATGAATAGAGTGCTCATTGTTTTGACACAAGCTACTTTCGACATCATTAAGTTAGAATGAGTGATTGCAACAAAAAGACCCGCCTTGTTAGATGGAAAACAAGAGAAGCTGAGATTAATGAGTGATTAAGTTGAAAATACTTGTAAGAAATGCGAATGATCATTAGATACTCGTTTTGTAATGAAATTCAAGGGATTGGTACTTTCAAGGATGTGTAGAAGTGCTTGTTAACATGAATAGTGTGGTTATTGTTTATACACAAGCTATTTTCAACATCATTAAGTGAGAGTGAGTGATTAGAACAAAAAGTCCAGCCTTGTTAGAAGGAAATGAAGAGAAGCAGACATTAATGAGTGATTAAGCTGAAAATACTTGTAAGAAATGCTAATGATCATTAGACACTCCTTGTTTAATGAAATTCAATGGTCTCCTAATTCCCAGGAAGTGTTGATGTGGTTGTTAACATGAATAGAGTGCTTGTTGTTTGTACACAAGTTATTTTCAACATCATTAAGTTAGAATGAGTGATTACAATAAAAAATCCAGCCTTGTTAGATGGACATCGAGAGAAGCAGACATTATTGAGTGATTAAGCTGAAAATAATGGTAAGAAATGCTAATGATCATTAGATACACGTTTTTTAATGAAATTCAATCGATTGCTAATTCCAAGGATGTGTAGATGTGCTTGTTAACTTGAATAGTGTGCTTATTGTTTGTACACAAGCTACTTTCAACATCATTAAGTTAGAATGAGTGATTATGATGAGAACTGTAGAGATGAAGGGTGGAAGGCTTCAAAGGATGCAAAAAGTCCATTGCACATTCCAGAAGGCCCAATAACACGAGCTAGAACTTCAATTGATGCAGGAGGTCCGTTGCACATTCCAAAAGGACCAATAGCACGAGTTAGAGCTTCAATGGAAGCAAGAGGTCCATTGCACATTCCAAATGGTCCAATAACACGAGATAGGGCCAGAAAGATTAAAGAAGCACTAAATGGGCTGATTTAAAACATTCAGGCCAACCAAGCTTCGAATGGTGCGAATTCAAGTTTTAAAGAGAGCCCAGGCCTAATTAATATAATTGGACTACTTAATGGGTCAAACTAAGTGATAGCATTCACTCCTAAATAGGAGTTCATTGTATGTGCTAGAATTAGTCTGAAATTTCTCCAAAATAGGGATTTCTCCTAAATAGGAATTTTACCTCTTTTGGATTGCTATCTAAGCCTATAAATAGGCACCCCTTGTAAGCTTTGGAAATCAGACAATCAAGAATTCATACAACTTTGAGTGAAATAGAAAGCAAGGGTTTTTCTCCCTCGGTTCTTTTAAGAACTAAAGAACTTATCAAGAGGTATTTCTTCTTGTGGCGTTCAAATCGACTTGTCACTCCCAATTCCTTCCTTTTCTAGAGTGTGGCGTCCATATCCATCTTGAATACCCTAGGTTCGTGTTCCTTCGAATATTGGGTCTAGGGTTTGTGTTATTAAACTCTGATTTTGCTTTCCTGGGTGCTTTTTGATTCATTGTGTGCGTTGGGTCCCTAAGCTATGTCTTTTTTGGGGTTTTCCACATCAGTTGGTATCAGAGCCTGGCTCTAAATCAGAAAAAATGAAAAAAATAATATGTCTTCGAAAGACAAAGGTGCTGCTCAAGAGGGAGCTGTTGACATGTCCTTCATGATCAAAGCTATGCAACAACAATTTGAGCACATGAATACCAGATTTGATGACATGAGAGAGAGGATGGAGGAGCAAGGTAATACAATAGCAGAGTTGCAAAGGAGGCACGAAGAATATGAGGCTTCTAAAGCAAGAAGGCAATTGAGGCATGCCTATGACCATGAAGATGATGATTCTGTGCCATCATTAAAGGGTGAAAGTGATGGAGAGAAGTATCCGGCTAATGGAGTAGCTCTCATCACAAGGCAAGCATTGAATGTGCAAGTGAAAGAAGAAAATGAGGGGCAACGAGATAACATCTTTCAGACAAGATGTCTCATCAAAGATAAGGTATGTAGTATGATTATTGATGGTGGAAGTTGCACTAATCTTGCTAGCACAACTATGGTTGAGAAGCTGAATTTACCTACTATGAAGCATCCTAAACCATATAAGCTTCAATGGATGAATGAGAGTGGTGAAGTTAAAGTAGATAAGTAAGTGCTCGTGTCATTTTCTATTGGAAGGTATCATGATGAAGTTTTATGTGATGTTGTACCTATGCAAGCAACCCATATTCTATTAGGAAGGCCATGGCAGTTTGACAGACGAGTTATGCAAGATGGATTCAAGAATCGATATTCCTTTGTAATGAATGATAAACCCGTCACTCTTGTACCATTATCACCTCAACAAGCTTATGAGGATCAATTAAGGATTAAAACTGAGAGTGAACATAAAAGAGAGATGGAAAAAAGAGAAAAGAGAGGAGAAAACGTGAGAACACAAGAGAAAGAGAAGAAAATAGAAGGTTTCTATGCAGAAGAAAGTGATGCCAAAAGAGCAATTTTTGCCATACAACCTATGATCGTACTTTTGTACAAAAAGGCTTCTTTTAACACTAACAAGCTTGAACCATCTTTGCCTAGTACTATTGTTGTTCTATTGCAGGAATTTGAAGATGAATTCCATGATGATGTCCCAAGTGGATTGCTACCTAAGAGAGGAATTAAGAATCAAATTGTTTTCATCCCTGGTGCATCCATGCCAAACCGGCCAGCAGATAAGAGTAATCTTGAGGAGACAAAGGAGCATAAAAGACAGGTTGAAGAACTTATTTTCAAAGGATATGTAAGGAAAAGCATGAGTCATTGTGCAGTTCCTATCCTACTTGTACGAGGAAAGTTGAACAGAAGGCATGCCAAGTGGATCAAATTCATTCAGACCTTTCCCTACATCATCAAGTATAAACAAGGTGATGATTCGAGGACGAATTTTTTTGAGGAAAGGGGGAATGATGAGAACCGTAGAGATGAAGGGTGGAAGGCTTCAAAGGATGCAAAAAGTCCATTGCACATTCCAAAAGGCCCAATAACACGAGCTAGAGCTTCAATTGATGCAAGAGGTCCATTGCACATTCCAGAAAGACCAATAGCATGAGTTAGAACTTCAATGGAAGCAACAAGTCCATTGCACATTCCAGAAGGCCCAATAACATGAGATAGGGCCAGAGAGATTAAAGAAGCACTAAATGGGCTGATTCAAGACATTCAGGCCAACCAAGCTTCAAATGGTGCGAATTCAAGTTTTAAAGAGAGCTCAGGCCTAATTAATATAATTGGACTACTTAATGGGTCAAACTAAGTGATAACATTCACTCCTAAATAGGAGTTCATTGTATATGCTAGAATTAGTCTAAAATACCTCCAAAATAGGGATTTCTCCTAAATAGGAATTTTACCTCTTTAGGATTGCTATCTAAGCCTATAAATAGGCACCCCTTGTAAGCTTTGGAAATCAGACAATCAATAAATCATACAACTTTGAGAGAAATAGAAAGCAAGGGTTTTTCTCCCTTGGTTCTTTTAAGAACTAAAGAACTTATCAAGAGGTACTTCTTTTAGTGCCATTCAAATCGACTTATCACTCCCAATTCCTTCCTTTTCGGGAGTGTGGCATCCATATCCATCTGGAATACCCTAGGTTCGTGTTCCTTCGAATATTGGGTCTAGGGTTTGTGTTATTAAAATCTGATTTAGCTTTCCTGGGTGATTTTTGAATCATTGTGTGCTTTGGGTCCCTAAGCTACGTCTTTTTGGGGTTTTCCGCATTAGATTACAACAAAAAGACCAGCCTTGTTAGATGGAAATCAAGAGAAGCAGACATTAACGAGGGATTAAGCTGAAAATACTTGTAAGAAATGCTAATGTTCATTAGACACTCCTTGTTTGAAGAAATTCAATGGTTTCCTAATTCCAAGGAAGTGTAGATGTGCTTGTTAACATGAATAGAGTGCTTATTGTTTATACACAAGCTCTTTTCAACATCATTAAGTTAGAATGAGTGATTACAACAAAAGGTCCAGCCTTGTTAGAAGGAAATGAAGAGAAGCAGACATTAATGAGTGATTAAGCTGAAAATACTTGTAAGAAATGCTAATGATCATTAGACACTCCTTGTTTAATGAAATTCAATAGTCTCCTAATTCCCAGGAAGTGCACTTTTTAGAAGGAAATCAAGAGAAGCAGAAATTAATGAGTGATTAAGCTAAAAATAATTGTAAGAAATGCTAATGATCATTAGATACACGTTTTTTAATGAAATTCAATCGATTCCTAATTCCACGGACGTCTACATGTGCTTGTTAAAATGAATAGAGTGCTCATTGTTTTTACACAAGCTACTTTCAACATCATTAAGTTAGAATGAGTGATTACAACAAAAAGAGCCACCTTGCTAGATGGAAAATAAGAGAAGCAGAGATTAATGAGTGATTAAGCTGAAAATACTTGTTAGAAATGCGAATGATCATTAGATACTCATTTTGTAATGAAATTCAAGGGATTGGTAATCTCAAGGACGTGTAGAAGTGCTTGTTAACATGAATAGTGTGCTTATTATTTATACACAAGCTATTTTCAACATCATTAAGTGAGAGTGAAAGATTACAACAAAAAGTCCAGCCTTGTTAGAAGGAAATGAAGAGAAGCAGACATTAATGAGTGATTAAGCTAAAAATACTTGTAAGAAATGCTAATGATCGTTAGACACTCCTTGTTTAATCAAATTCAATGGTCTCCTAATTCCAAGGAAGTGTAGATGTGGTTGTTAACATGAATAAAGTGCTTATTGTTTGTACATAAGCTATTTTCAACATCATTAAGTTAGAATGAGTGATTACAACAAAAAGCCCAGCCTTGTTAGATGGACATCAAGAGAAGCAGACATTATTGAGTGATTAAGCTGAAAATAATGGTAAGAAATGCTAATGATCATTAGATACACGTTTTTTAATGAAATTCAATCGATTGCTAATTCCAAGGACGTGTAGAAGGGCTTGTTAACATGAATAGTGTGCTTATTGTTTGTACACATGCTACTTTCAACATCATTAAGTTAGAATGAGTGATTACAACAAAAAGACCAGCCTTGTTAGATGGAAATCAAGAGAAGCAGACATTAATGAGGGATTAAGCTAAAAATAATTGTAAGAAATGCTAATGATCATTAGACACTCCTTGTTTGAAGAAATTCAATGGTTTCCTAATTCCAAGGAAGTGTAGATATGCTTGTTAACATGAATAGAGTGCTTATTGTTTATACACAAGCTCTTTTCAACATCATTAAGTTACAATGAGTGATTACAACAAAAAGTCCAGCCTTGTTAGAAGGAAATGAAGAGAATCAGACACTAATGAGCGATTAAGCTGAAAATACTTGTAAGAAATGCTAATGATCATTAGACACTCCTTGTTTAATGAAATTCAATGCTAATTCCAAGGAAGTGTAGATGTGCTTGTCAACATGAATAGAGTGCTTATTGTTTATACACAAGCTATTTTCAACATCATTAAGTGAGAGTGAGTGATTAAAAAAAAAAGTCCAGCCTTGTTAGAAGGAAATGAAGAGAAGCAGTCATTAATGAGTGATTAAGCTGAAAATACTTGTAAGAAATGCTAAAGATCATTAGACACTACTTGTTTAATGAAATTCAAAGGTTTCCTAATTCCAAGGAAGTGTAGATGTGCTTGTCAACATGAATAGAGTGCTTATTGTTTGCACACAAGCTACTTTCAACATCATTAAGTTAGAAAGAGTGATTACAACAAAAAGCCCAGCCTTGTTGGATGGAAATCAAGAGAAGCAGAACTTAATGAGTGGTTAAGCTGAAAAAACTTGTAAGAAAGGCTAATGATCATTAGACACTCCTTGTTTAATGAAATTCAATGGTTTCCTAATTCCAAGGAAGTATAGATGTGCTTGTTAACATGAATAGAGTGCTTATTGTTTGTACACAAGCTATTTTCAAGATGATGAAGTTAGGATGAGTGATTACAACAAAAAGTCCAGCCTTGTTGGATGGAAATCAAGAGAAGCAGATATTAATGAGTAATTAAGCTGAAAATACTTGTAAGAAATGCTAATGATCATTAGACACTCCTTGTTTAATGAAATTCAATGGTTTCCTAATTCCAAGGAAGTGTAGATGTGGTTGTTAACATGAATAGAGTGCTTATTGTTTGTACACAAGCTACCTTCAACATCATTAAGTTAGAAAGAGTGATTACAACAATAAGACCCACCTTGTTCGGTGGAAATCAAGAGAAGCAGAGATTAATGAGTCATTAAGCTGAAAATACTTGTAAGAAATGCTAATGATCATTAGATACTCGTTTTGTAATGGAATGCAAGGGATTGCTAATTTCAAGGACGTGTAGAAGTGCTTGTTAACATGAATAGAGTGCGTATTGTTTATACACAAGCTATTTTCAACATCATTAAGTGAGAGTGAGTGATTAGAACAAACAGTCCAGCCTTGTTAGAGGGAAATAAAGAGAAGCAGACATTAATGAGTGATTAAGCTAAAAATACTTGTAAGAAATGCTAATGATCATTTGACACTCCTTATTTAATGAAATTCAATGGTTTCCTAATTCCAAGCAAGTGTAGATGTGCCTGTCAACCTGAATAGAGTGCTTGTTGTTTGTACACAAGCTATTTTCAACATCATTAAGTTAGAATGAGCGATTACAACAAAAAGTCCAGCCTTGTTAGAAGGAAATGAAGAGAAGCAAACATTAATGAGTGATTAAACTGAAAATACATGTAAGAAAAGCTAATGATCATTAGAGACTCCTTGTTTAATGAAATTCAATGGTTTCCTAATTCCAAGGAAGTGTAGATGTGCTTGTCAACAAGAATAGAGTGCTTATTGTTTTTACATAAGCTACTTTCAGCATCATTAAGTTAGAATGAGTGATTACAACAAAAAGTCCAGCCTTGTTTGATGGAAATCAAGAGAAGCAGGCATTAATGAGGGATTAAGCTGAAAATACTTGTAAGAAAAGCCAATGATCATTAGACACTACTTGTTTAATGAAATTCAATTGTTTCCTAAATCCAAGGAAGTGTAGATGTGGTTGTTAACATGAATAGAGTGCTTATTGTTTATACAAAAGCTCTTTTCAACGTCATTAAGTTAGAATGAGTGATTACAACAAAAAGTCCAGCCTTGTTTGAAGGAAATCAACAGAAACACACAATATTGAGTGATTAAGCTGAAAATACTCGTAAGAAATGCTAATGATCATTAGATACTTGTTTCTTAGTTAAATTCAATGGATTACTAATTCCAAGGACATGTAGATGTGCTTGTTAACATGAATAGAGTGCTTATTGTTTGTAGACAATCTATTTTCAACATCATTAAGTTAGAATGAGTAATTACAACAAAAAGACCAGCCTTGTTAGATGGAAACCAAGAGAAGGGAAGATTAATGAGAGATTAAGCTGAAAATACTTGTAAGAAATGCTAATGATCATTAGATACTCATTTTGTAATGAAATTCAAAGGATTGCTAATTCGAAGGACGTGTAGAAGTGCTTGTTAACATGAATAGAGTGCTTATTGTTTATACGCAATCTATTTTCAACATCATTAAGTGGGAGTGAGTGATTACAACAAAAAGTCCATCCTTGTTAGAAGGAAATGAAAAGAAGCAGACATTAATGAGTGATTAAGCTGAAAATACTTGTAAGAAATGCTAATGCTCATTAGACACCCCTTGTTTAATGAAATTCAATGGTTTCATAATTCCATGGAAGTGTAGATGTGCTTGTTAACTTGAATAGAGTGCTTGATGTTTGAACACAAGCTATTTTCAACATCATTAAGTTAGAATGAGTGATCACAACAAAAAGTCCAGCCATGTTAGAAGGAAATCAAGAGAAGCAGGCATTAATGAGGTATTAAACTGAAAATACTTGTCAGAACTGCCAATGGTCATTGGATACTGGTTTTGTAATGAAATTCAAGGGATTGCTAATTTCAAGGACGTGTAGAAGTGCTTGTTAACACGAATAGAGTGCTTATTGTTTATACACAAACTATTTTCAGCATCATTAAGTGAGAGTGAGTGATTCCAACAAAAAGTCCAGCCTTGTTAGAAGGAAATGAAGAGAAGCAGACATTAATGAGTGATTAAGCTGAAAATACTTGTAAGAAATGCTAATGATCCTTAGACAATCCTTGTTTAATGAAATTCAATGGTTTCCTAATTCCAAGGAAGTGTAGATGTGCTTGTCAACATGAATAGAGTGCTTATTGTTTGAACACAAGCTATTTTCAAGATCTTTAAGTTAGAATGAGTGATTACAACAAAACGTCCAGCCTTGTTGAATGGAAATGAAGAGAAGCAGACAATAAAGAGTGATTAAGCTGAAAAAACTTGTAAGACATGCTAATGATCATTAGACACTCCTTGTATAATGAAATTTAATGGTTTCCTAATTCCAAGGAAGTGTAGATGTGGTTGCTAACATGAATAGAGTGCTTGTTGTTTGTACACAAGCTATTTTCAACATCATTAAGTTAGAATGAGTGATTACAACAAAACGACCAGCCTTGTTAGATGGAAGTCAAGAGAAGCAGAGATTAATGAGTGATTAAGGTGAAAGTACTTGTAAGAAATGCTAATGATCATTAGATACTCGTTTTGTAATGAAATTCAAGGGATTGCTAATTTCAAGGACTTGTAGAAGTGCTTGTTAATTTGAATAGAGTGCTTATTATTTATACACAAGCTATTTTCAACATCCTTAAGTGAGAGTGTGTGATTAAAACAAAAAGTCCAGCCTTGTTTGAAGGAAATGAAAAGAAGCTGTCATTAATGAGTGATTAAGCTGAAAATACTTGTAAGAGATGCTAAAGATCATTAGACACTCCTTGTTTAATGAAATTCAATGGTTTCCTAATTCCAAGGAAGTGTAGATGTGCTTGTCAACATGAATAGAGTGCTTATTGTTTATACACAAGCTATTTTCAACATCATTAAGTGAGAGTGAGTGATTACAGCAAAAAGTCCAGCCTTGTTAGAAGGAAATGAAGAAAAGCAGTCATTAATGAGTGATTAAGCTGAAAATACTTGTAAGAAATGCTAATGATCATTAGACACCCCTTGTTTAATGAAATTCAATGGTTTCATAATTCCAAGGAAGTGTTGATGCGCTTGTCAACATTAATAGAGTGCTTATTGTTTGTACACAAGCTATTTTCAAGGTCATGAAGTTAGAATGAGTGATTACAACAAAAAGTCCAGCCTTATTGGATGGAAATGAAGAAAAGCAGACATTAATGAGTGATTAAGCTGAAAATAGTTGTAAGAAATGCTAATGATCATTAGACACTCCTTGTTTAATGAAATTCAATGGTTTCCTAATTCCAAGGAAGTGTAGATGTGGTTGTTAACATGAATAGAGCTTGTTGTTTGTACACAAGCTATTTTCAACATCATTAACTTAGAATGAGTGATTACAACAAAAAGTCCAGCCTTGTTTGATGGAAATCAAGAGAAGCAGGCATTAATGAGTGATTAAGCTGAAAATACTTGTTAGAACTGCCAATGGTCATTGGATACTAGTTTTCTAATGAAATTCAAGGGATTACTAATTTCAAGGACGTGTAGAAGTGCTTGTTAACACGAATAGAGTGCTTATTGTTTATACACAAGCTATTTTCAGCATCATTAAGTGAGAGTGAGTGATTCCAACAAAACGTCCAGCCTTGTTAGAAGGAAATGAAGAGAAGCAGACATTAATGAGTGATTAAGCTGAAAATACTTGTAAGAAATGCTAATGATCCTTAGACAATCCTTGTTTAATGAAATTCAATGGTTTGCTAATTCCAAGGAAGTGTAGATGTGCTTGTCAACATGAATAGACTGCTTATTGTTTGTACACAAGCTATTTTCAACATCATTATGTTAGAATGAGTGATTACAACAAAATTCCAGCTGTTTTGGATGGAAATCAAGAGAAGCAGACATTAATGAGTGATTAAGCTGAAAAAAGTTGTAAGACATGCTAATGATCATTAGACACTCCTTGTTTAATGAAATTCAATGGTTTCCAAATTCCAAGGAAGTGTAGATGTGCTTGTTAACATGAATAGAGTGCTTATTCTTTGTACACAAGCTACTTGCAACATCATTAAGTTAGAATGAGTGATTACAACAAAAAGTCCGGCCTTGTTAGATTGAAATCAAGAGAAGCAGAGATTAATGAGTGATTAAGCTCAAAATACTTGTAAGAAATGCTAATGATCATTAGATACTCGTGTTGTAATGAAATTCATGGGATTGCTAATTCCAAGGACGTGTAGTAGGGGTTGTTAACATGAATAGAGTGCTTATTGTTTGTACAGAATTGATTTTCAACATCTTGACGTGTGAATGAGTGATTACAACAAAAAGTCCAGCCTTGTTAGAAGGAAATGAAGAGAAGCAGACATTAATGAGTGATTCGGCTGAAAATACTTTTAAGGAAAGCTAATGATCTTTAGAAACTCCTTGTTTAAAGAAATTCAATGGTTTCCTAATTCCAAGGAAGTGTAGATGTGGTTGTTAACATCAATAGAGTAGTTGTTTGTACACAAGCTATTTTCAACATCATTAAGTTAGAATGAGTGATTACAACAAAAAGTCCAGCCTTGTTAGAAGGAAATGAAGAGAAGCAGACATTAATGAGTGATTAAGCTGAAAATACTTGTAAGAAATGCTAATGATCATTAGACACTCCTTGTTTAATGAAATTCAATGGTTTCCTAATTGCAAGGAAGTGTAGATGTGCTTGTTAACATGAATAGAGTGCTTGTTGTTTGTACACAAGCTATTTTCAACATCATTAAGTTAGAATCAGTGATTACAAGAAAAAGTCCTGCCTTGTTAGAAGGAAATGAGGAGAAG
>JAHLGP010018646.1:0-15867 GCA_020141445.1 Bruguiera sexangula
GGACGTGTAGAAGTGCTTGTTAACATGAATAGAGTGATTATTGTTTGTTCACAAGCTGTGTTGAACAACATTAAGTGAGAATCAGTGATTACAACAAAAAGTCCAGCCTTGTTAGCAGGAAATGAAGAGAAGCAGACATTAATGAGTGATTAAGTTGAAAATACTTCTAAGAAATGCTATTGATCATTAGACACTCCTTGTTTAATGAAATTCTATGGCTTCCTAATTCCAAGGAAGAGTTGATGTGCTTGTTAACATGAATAGAGTGCTTATTGTTCAAAAACAAGCTATTTTCAACATCATTAAGTTAGAATGAGTGATTACAACAAAAAGTCCTGCCTTGTTAGAAGGAAATCAAGAAAAGCAGACATTAATGAGTGGTTAAGCTGAAAATACTTGTAAGAAATGCTAATTATCATTAGATACACGCTTTTTAATGAAAGTCAATGGATTGCTGAGTCCAAGGACGTGTAGATGTGCTTGTTAACATGAATAGAGTGCTTATTGTTTGTACACAAGCTACTTTCAACATCATTAAGATAGAATGAGTGATTACAACAAAAATTGCAGCCTTGTTAGAAGGAAATCAAGGGAAGCAGACATTAATGAGTGGTTAAGCTGAAAATACTTGTGAGAAATGCTAATGATCATTAGATACTCGTTTTGTATTGAAATTCAAGGGATTGCTAATTCCAAGGACGTGTAGATGTGGTTGTTAACATGAATAGATAGCTTATTGTTTGTACACAAACTATTTTCAACATCATTAAATGAGAATGAGTGATTACAACAAAAAGTCCAGCGTTGTTAGAAGGAAATGAAGAGAAGCAGACATTAATGAGTGATTAAGCTGAAAATACTTGTAACAAATGCTAATGATCATTAGATACTCGTTTTGTAATGAAATTCAAGGGATTGCTAATTCCAAGGACATGTAGAAGTGCTTGTTAACATGAATAGAGTGCTTATTGTTTGTACACAAGCTCATTTCAACATCTTTAAGTTAGAATGAATGATTACAACAAAAAGTCCAGCCTTGTTTGAAGGAAATCAACAGAAGCACACAATAATGAGTGATTAAGCTGAAAATATTGGTAAGAAATGCTAATGATCATTAGATACTCGTTTTTTAATGAAATTCAATGGATTGCTAATTCCAAGGACATGTAGATGTGCTTGTTAACATGAATAGAGTGAATATTGTTTGTACACAAGCTATTTTGAACATCATTATGTTAGAATGAGTGATTACAACAAAATGACCAGCCTTGTTAGATGGAAATCAAGAGAAGCAGAGATTAATGAGTGATTAAGCTGAAAGTAGGTGTAATAAATGCTAATGACAATTAGACACTCCTTGTTTAATGAAATTCAATGGTTTCCAAATTCCAAGGATGTGTAGATGTGTTTGTTAACATGAATAGAGTGCTTATTGTTTGTACACAAACTACTTTCACCATCATTAAGTTAGAATCAGTGATTACAACAAAACGTCCAACCTTGTTAGATGGAAATCTAGAGAAGCAGACATTAATGGGTGATTAAGCTGAAAATACTTGTAAGAAATGTTAATGATCATTAGATACTCGTTTTGTAATCAAATTCAAGGGATTGCGAATTCCATGGACGTGTAGAAGTGCTTGTTGACATGAATCGAGTGCTTACTGTTTGTACACAAGCTAATTTCAACATCATTAAGTGAGAATGAGTGATTACGACAAAAAGTCCAGCCTTGTTAGAAGGAAATGAAGAGAAGTAGACATTAATGAGTGATTAAGCTGAAAATACTTGGAAGAAATGCTAATGATCATTAGACACTACTTATTTAATGAAATTCAATGGTTTCCTAATTCCAAGGAAGTGTAGATGTGCTTGTTAACATGAATAGAGTGCTTGTTGTTTGTACACATGCTATTTTCAACATCATTAAGTTAGAATGAGTGATTACAACAAAAAGTCCTACCTTGTTAGAAGGAAATGAAGAGAAGCAGACATTAATGAGTGATTAAACTGAAAATACTTGTAAGAAATGCTAATGATCATTAGATACACAGTTTTTAATGAAATTCAATGGATTGCTTATTCCAAGGACGTCTAGATGTACTTGTTAACATGAATAGGGTGATTATTGTTTGTACACAAGCCACTTTCTCCATCATTAAGTTAGAATGAGTGATTACAACAAAAAGTACACCTTTGGGAGAAGGAAAAGAAGAGAAGCTGAGATTTATGAGTGATTAAGCTGAAAATTCTTGTAAGACATGCTAATGATCATTAGATTCTCATTTTGTAATGCAATTCAATGGATTGCTAATTCCAAGGACGTGTAGAAGTGCTTGTTAACATGAATAGAGTGCTTATTGTTTGTACACAAGCTATTTTCAACATCATTAAGTGAGTATGAGTGATTACAACAAAAGGTCCAGCCTTGTTAGAAGGAAATGAAGAGAAGCAGACATTAATGAGTAATGAAGCTGAAAATACTTGTAAGAAATGCTAATGATCATTAGGCACTCCTTGTTTAATAAAATTCAAAGGTTTTGCTAATTCCAAGGAAGTGTAGATGTGCTTGTTAACATGAATAGAGTGCTTATTATTTGTACACAAGCTATTTTCAACATCATTAAGTTAGAATGCGTGATTACAACAAAAAGTCCACCCTTCTTAGTTGGAAATGAAGAGAAGCAGACATTAATGAGTCATTAAGCTGAAAATACTTCTTAGAAATGCTAATGATCATTAGACACTCCTTGTTTAATGAAATTCAATGGCTTCCTAATTCCAAGGAAGTGTAGATGTGCTTGCTAACTTGAATAGAGTGCTAGTAGTTTGTACACATGCTATTTTCAATATCATTAAGTTAGAATGAGTGATTACAACAAAATGTCCTGCCTTGTTTGAAGGAAATCAAGAAAAGCAGACATTAATGAGTGGTTAAGCTGAAAATACTTATAAGAAATGCTAATTATCATTAGATACATGCTTTTTAATGAAAGTCAATGGATTGCTAAGTCCAAGGACGTGTAGATGTGCTTGTTAACACGAATAAAGTGCTTATTGTTTGTACACAAGCTACTTTCAACATCATTAAGTTAGAATGAGTGATTACAACAAAAAGTCCAGCTTTGTTAGAAGGAAATCAAGAGAAGCTGACATTAATGAGTGGTTAAGCTGAAAATACTTGTAAGAAATGCTAATGATCATTAGATACACGTTTTTTAATGAAATTCAATGGATTGCTAATTCCAAGGACGTGTAGATGTGCTTGTTAATATGAATAGAGTGCTTAGTGTTTGTACACAATCTACTTTCAACATCATTAAGTTAGAATGAGTGATTACAACAAAAAGTCCAGCCTTGTTAGATGGAAATCAAGAGAAGCAGAGATTAATTAAGTGATTAAGCTGAAAATATTTGTAAAAATGCTAATGATCATTAGACACTCCTTGTTTAATGAAATTCAATGGTTTCCTAATTCCAAGCAAGTGTAGATGTGCTCGTTAACAGGAATACAGTGCTTATTGTTTGTACACAAGCTATTTTCAGCATCATTAAGTTAGAATGTGTGATTACAACAAAAAGTCCAGCCTTGTTAGAAGGAAATCTAGAGAAGCAGACATTAATGTGTGATTAAGCTGAAAATAGTGGTAAGAAATGCTAATGATCATTAGATACTCGTTTTGTAATGAAATTCAAGGGATTGCTAATTCCAAGGACGTGTAGAAGTGCTTGTTAACATGAATAGAGTGCTTATTGTTTGTACACAAGCTATTTTCATCATCATTAAGTGAGAATGAGTGATTACAACAAAAAGTCCAGCCTTGTTAGAAGGAAATAAAGAGAAGTAGACATTAATGAGTGATTAAGCTGAAAATATTTGTAAGAAAAGCACATGATCATTAGACACTCCTTGTTTAATGAAATTCAATGGTTTCCTAATTCCAAGGAAGTGTAGATGTGCTTGTTAACATCAATAGAGTGCTTGTTGTTTGTACACAAGCTATTTTCAACATCATTAAGTGAGAATGTGATGAGAACCATAGAGATGAAAGGTGGAAGGCTTCAAAGGATGCAAAAAGTCCATTGCACATTCTAGAAGGCCCAATAACACGAACTAGAGTTTCAATTGATGCAAGAGGTCCATTGCACATTCCAAAAGGCCCAATAACACAAGCTAGAGCTTTAATGGATGCAAGAGGTCCATTGCACATTCCAGAAGGCCCAATAACACGAGATAGGGCTAGAAAGATTAAAGAAGCACTAAATGGGCTGATTCAAGACATTCAGGCCAACCAAACTTCAAATGATGTGAATTTAAGTTTTAAAGAGAGCCTAACCCTAATTAAGACAGTTGGACTACTTAATGGGTCAAACTAAGTGATAACATTCACTCCTAAATAGAAGTTCATTGTATCTTCTGGAATTAGTCCGAAATTCTTCCAAAATAGGGATTTCTCTTAAATAGGAATTTTACCCCTTTAGGATTGCTATCTAAGCCTATAAATAGACACCCCTTGTAAGCTTTGGAAATCATACAACTTTGAGTGAAATAAAAAGCAAGGGTTTTTCTCCCTCGGTTCTTTTAAGAACTAAAGAACTTATCAAGAGGTACTTCTTCTTGTGGCGTTCAAATCGACTTATCACTCCAATTCCTTCCATTTATGGAGTGCGACATCCATATCCATCTTGAATACCCTAGGTTCGTGTTCCTTCAAATATTGGGTCTAGGTTTTGTGTTATTAAACTCTGATTTAGCTTTCCTGGTTGCTCTTTGATTGATTGTGTGCGTTGGCTCCCTAAGCCACATCTTTTTGGGGTTTTCCGCATCAGAATGTGTGATTACAACAAAAAGTCCTACCTTGTTAGAAGGAAATCAAGAGAAGCATACATTAATGAGTGATTAAGCTGAAAATACTTTTAAGAAATGCTAATGATCATTAGATACACGTTTTTTAATGAAATTCAATGGATTCATAATTCCAAAGACGTGTAGAGGTGCTTATTAATAAGAATAGAGTGCTTATTGTTTGTACACAAGCTACTTTCAACATCATTAAGTTAGAATGAGTGATTACAACAAAAAGTCCAGCCTTGTTAGATGGAAATAAAGCGAAGCAGACATTAATGAGTGATTAAGCTCAAAATACTTGTAAGAAATGAGAATGATCATTAGATACTCATTTTGTAATGAAATTCAAGGGATTGCTAATTCCAAGGACGTGTAGATGTGCTTGTTAACATGAACAGAGTGCTTATTGTTTCTGCACAAGCTATTTTCAACATCTTTAAGTGAGAATGAGTGATTACAACAAAAAGTCCAGCCTTGTTAGATGCAAATCAAGAGAAGCAGATATTAATGAGTGATTAAGCTGAAAATACTTGTAAGAAATGCTAATGATCATTAGATACTCTTTTTCTAATGAAATTCAAGGGATTGCTAATTCCAAGGATGTGTAGAAGTGCTTGTCAACATGAATAGAGTGCTTATTGTTTGTACAAAAGCTATTTTAAACATCATTAAGTTAGAATGTGTGATTCGAACAAAAAGTCCAGCCTTGTTTGAAGGAAATCAAGAGAAGCACACAATAATGAGTGATTAAGCTGAAAATACTTGTAAGAAATGCTAATGATCATTAGATACATGTTTTTTAATGAAATTCAATGGATTACTAATTCCAAGGGCCTGTAGATGTGATTTCAACAAAAAGCCTAGCCTCTTTAGAAGGAAATGAGGAGATGCTGACATTAATGAGTGATTAAACTGAAAATACTTGTAAGAAATTCTAATGATCATTAGACACTCCTTGTTTAATGAAATTCAATGGTTTCCTAATTCCAAGGAAGTGTAGATGTTCCTGTTAACATGAATAGAGTGCTTATGGTTTGTACACAAGCTACTTTCAACATCATTAAGTTAGAATGAGTGATTACAACAAAAAGTCCAGCCTTGTTTGATGGAAATCAAGAGAAGCAGACATTAGTGAGGGATTAAGCTGAAAATACTTGTAAGAAATGCTAATGATCATTAGACACTCCTTCTTTAATGAAATTCAATGGTTTCCTAATTCCAAGGAAGTGTAGATGTGCTTCTTAACGTGAATAGAGTCCTTATTGTTTGTACACAAGCTACTTTCAACATCATTAAGTTAGAATGAGCGATTACAACAAAAAGTCCAGCCCTGTTTGATCGAAATCAAGAGAAGCAGACATTAATGAGGGACTAAGCTGAAAATACTTCTAAGAAATGCTAATGATCATTAGACACAGTTGCTTAAAAAAATTCTATGGTTTCCTAATTCAAAGGAAGTGTAGATGTACTTGTCAACAAGAATAGAGTGCTTATTGTTTGTACACAAGCTATTTACAAGATCATTAACTTAGAATGAGTGATTACAACAAAAAATACAGCCTTGTTTGAAGGAAATCCAGAGAAGCACACAATAATGAGAGATTAAGCTGAAAATACTTGTAAGAAATGCTAATGACCATTAGATACTCGTTTTTTTAATCAAATTCAATGGATTGCTAATTTCAAGGACGTGTAGATGTGCTTGTTAACATGAATAGAGTGCTTATTGTTTGTACACAAACTATTTTCGATATCAATTGAGAATGAGTGATTACAACAAAAAGTCCAGCCTTGTTAGAAGGAAATGAAGAGAAGCAGACATTAATGAGTGATTAAGCTGAATATACTTGTAAGAAAGGCTAATGATCATTAGACACTCCTTGTTTAATGAAATTCAATGGTTTCGTAATTCCAAAGAAGTGTAGATGTGCTTGTCAACATGAATAGAGTGCTTATTATTTGTACACAAGCTATTTTCAAGATCATTAAGTTAGAATGAGTGATTACAACCAAAAGTCCAGCCTTGTTAGAAGGAAATGATGAGAAGCAGACATTAATGAGTGATTAAGCTGAAAATACTTGTAAGAAAACCTAATGATCCTTAGACACTCCTTGTTTAAAGAAATTCAATGGTTTCCTAATTCCAAGGATGTGTTGATGTGCTTGTGAACATGAATAGAGTGCTTACTTATTATTTGAACACTGCCTATTTTCAAGATCATTAAGTAAGAATGAGTGATTACAACAAAAAGTACCACCTTGTTACATGGAAATCAAGAGAAGCAGACATTAATGAGTGATTAAGCTGAAAATACATGTAGGAAATGCTAATGATCGTTAGACACTCCTTGTTTGATGAAACTCAATGGTTTCCTAATTGCAAGGAAGTGTAGATGTGCTTGCTAACATGAATAGAGTGCATATTGATTTGTTTGTACACAAGCTATTTTCAACATCATTAAGTTAGAATGAGTGATTACAACAAAAAGTCCAGCCTTGTTAGATGGAAATCATGAGAAGCAGACATTAATGAGTGATTAAACTAAAAATACTTGTAAGAAATGCAAATGATCATTGGATACTGGTTGTTTAATGAAATTCAAAGGATTCCTAATTCCAAGGGAGTGTAGATGTGCTTGTTAACATGAATAGGGTGCTTATTGTTTGTACACAAGATATTTTCAACACCATGAAGTTAGTATGAGTGATTACATCAAAAAGTCCTGCCTTGTTTGAAGGAAATCAAGAGAAGCACACAATAATGAGTGATTAAGCTGAAAATACTTGTAGGAAATGCTAATGATCGTTAGACACTCCTTGTTTGATGAAACTCAATGGTTTCCTAATTCCAAGGAAGTGTAGATGTGCTTGCTAACATGAATAGAGTGCATATTGTTTGTACACAAGCTATTTTCAACATCATTAAGTTAGAATGAGTGATTACAACAAAAAGTCCAGCCTTGTTGGATGGAAATCATGAGAAGCAGACATTAATGAGTGATTAAGCTGAAAATACTTGTAAGAAATGCAAATGATCATTAGATACTGGTTGTTTAATGAAATTCAAAGGATTCCTAATTCCAAGGGAGTGTAGATGTGCTTGTTAACATGAATAGGGTGCTTATTGTTTGTACACAAGATATTTTCAACACCATTAAGTTAGTATGAGTGATTACATCAAAAAGTCCTGCCTTGTTTGAAGGAAATCAAGAGAAGCACACAATAATGAGTGATTAAGCTGAAAATACTTGTACGAAATGGTAAGGATCATTAGATACTCATTTTCTTAATGAAATTCAATGGATTGCTAATTCCAATGACGTGTAGATGTGGTTGTTAACATGAATAGAGTGCATATTGTTTGTACACAAGCTATTTTCAACATCATTAATTTACAATGAGTGATTACAACAAAAAGTCTAGCCTTGTTAGATGGAAATCAAGAGAAGCAGACATTAATGAGTGATTAAGCTGAAAATACTTGTAAGAAATGCTAGTGATCATTAGACACTCCTTGTTTAATGAAACTCAATGGTTTCCCAATTCCAAGGAAGTGTAGATGTGCTTGTTAACATGAATAGAGTGGTTATTGTTTGTACACAAGCTATTTTCTACATCATTAAGTGAGAATGAGTGATTACAAGAAGAAGTCCAGCCTTGTTAGAAGGAAATGAAGTGAAGCAGACATTAATGAGAGATTAAGCTGAATATACTTGTAAGAAATGCTAATGATCATTAGACACTCCTTGTTTAATGAAATTCAATGGTTTCCTAATTCCAAGGAAGTGTAGATGTGCTTGTCAACATGAATAGAGTGCTTATTGTTTGTCCACAAGCTATTTTCAAGATCATTAAGTTAGAATGAGTGATTACAACAAAAAGTCCAGCCTTGTTGGAAGGAAATCAATAGAAGCACACAATAATGAGTGATTAAGCTGAAAATACTTGTAAGAAATGCTAATGATCATTAGATACTCGTTTTTTTTTAATGAAATTCAATGGATTGCTAATTGCAAGGACGTGTAGATGTGCTTGTTAACTTGAATAGAGTGCTTATTGTTTGTACACAAGCTATTTTCAACATCATTAAGTTACAATAAGTGAATACACCGAAAAGTCCAGCCTTATTAGATGGAAATCAAAAGAAGCATACATAAATGAGTGATTAAGCTGAAAATGCTTGTAAGAAATGCTCTAGATCATTAGATACTCGTTGTTTAATGAAATTCAACAGGAACTGTAGATGTGCTTGTTAACATGAATAGAGTGCTTATTGTTTGTACACAAGCTATTTTCAAGATTATTAATTTACAATGAGTGATTTCAACACAAAGTCCAGCCTTGTTTGAAGGAAATCAAGAGAAGCTCACAATAATGAGTGATTAAGCTGAAAATACTTGTAAGAAATGCTAATGATCTTTAGATACTCGTTTTTTAATGAAATTCTATGGATTGCTAATTCCAAGGACGTGTAGATGTGCTTGT
Source organism: Bruguiera sexangula (assembly GCA_020141445.1). Lineage (NCBI taxonomy): Eukaryota > Viridiplantae > Streptophyta > Magnoliopsida > Malpighiales > Rhizophoraceae > Bruguiera > Bruguiera sexangula. Next base: position 9,335 of record JAHLGP010018646.1, read on the forward strand.
GATGAGATCCATAGAGATGAAAGGTGGAAGGCTTCAAAGGATGCAAAAAGTCCATTGCACATTCCAGAAGGCCCAATAACACAAGCTAGAGCTTCAATTTATGCAAGAGGTCCATTCCACATTCCAAAAGGCCCAGTAACACAAGCTAGAGCTTTAATGGATGCGAGAGGTCCATTGCACATTCCAGAAGGCCCACAAATACGAGATAGGGCTAGAAAGATTAAAGAAGCACTAAATGGGCTGATTCAAGACATTCAGGCCAACCAAGCTTCAAATGATGCGAATTTAAGTTTTAAAGAGAGCCCAACCCTAATTAATATAACTGGACTACTCAATGGGTCAGACTAAGTGATAACATTCACTCCTAAGTAGAAGTTCATTGTATTTGCTGGAATTTGTCCGAAATTCCTCCAAAATAGGGATTTCTCTTAAATAGGAATTTTACCCCTTTAGGATTGCTATCTAAGCCTATAAATAGGCACCCCTTGTGAGCTTTGGAAATCATACAACTTTGAGTGAAATAGAAAGCAAGAGTTTTTCTCCCTCGGTTCTTTTAAGAACTAAAGAACTTATTAAGAGGTACTTCTTCTTATGGCGTTCAAATCGACTTATCACTCCCAATTCTTTCCTTTTCTAGAGTGTGGCGTCCATATCCATCTTGAATACCCTAGGTTTGTCTTCCTTCGAATAGTGGGTCTATGGTTTGTGTTATTAAACTATGATTTAGCTTTCCTGGTTGCTCTTTGATTCATTGTGTGCGTTAGGTCCCTAAGCCACGTCTTTTTGGGGTTTTCTGCATCAGTTGGTATCAGAGCCTGACTCTAAATCAGGTTGAATCCACTCAGTCTTCAATTTTCTACCTTGTGATTTATTTATTTCGATTCAATTTGTCTATTATGTGCATTACAATTCCAATGCACAAATCTGTTTGCTTGTAATCCTTCTCAATGTGCTACTTTGAATTCCAATTGTTGTATCTAAGTGTTCTATTGTTGTTTTGTGTTGAGCAAAGAAAAAAAAAAGAAAAAAAAGGCTCAACGAAAAAAAAAAAGAAAAAGAAAGAAAAAGTATAAGAAAAAGAAGAAAAGAAAGGAAACATCAAATTCAAGTTATTGATAAAGTTGACAGTTTGGTCATATTGGCCACAATAATAACAAAGTTTTCTTGCTCAACTCCAATTTTGCCATCCATTTTCTTATCTTGTTATCCAAGTTTGTGCTCTAAATTTAACTTCCCTTATCTTGATTCTTTTTGTGAGTTTAGTTCATTAAAATCGTTTGCCTTGATATCCTTTTTCATTTTTTGATTCCTTGTTCTCCGATTTGTTCAATTCTACACCATTTATCTTATTTTGTTCAAAATCAATACTCTTGATTTACCTTCTTTAGTTCTTTATAGAGCTGAAAGGAGAAATCCGAGTGGTAAAAGGCAAGAGTGAAAGTTCATATAAAGAAAAAGCCATAAAGAGTGTAAACACGAGAGAGTGTGACACCTTCTTTTGAGTGAAACACGTGAGGGAGTGCTTTATGAGGTATCTTATTATTTTGTGTAGAAGTAATACTATGACATCCAAAGACAAAGGTGCAGCTCAGGAGGGAGTTGGTAATGTGTCCTTCATGATCAAAGCTATGCCACAACAATTTGAGCGTATGAATACCAGATTTGATGATATGAGGGAGAGGATGGAGGAGCAAGCTAATACAATAGTAGAGATGCAAAGGAGACACGAAAAATATGAGGCTTCTAAAGCAAGAAGGCAATTGAGACGTGCCTATGACCACGAAGATGATGATTCTACGCCATCATCAGAGGGTGAAAGTGATGGAGAGAAGTATCCGGCTAATGAAGTAGCTTTCATCACAAGGCAAGCATTGAATGTGCAAGTGAAAGAAGAAAATGAGGGGTAACGAGATAACATCTTTCAGATGAGATGTCTCATCAAAGATCAGGTATGTAGTATGATTATTGATGGTGGGAATTGCACTCATGTTGCTAGCATAACTATGGTTGAGAAGCTGAATTTACCTATTATGAAGCATCCTAAACCATATAAACTTCGATGGATGAATGAGAGTGGTGAAGTTAAAGTAGATGAGCAAGTGCTCGTGTCATTTTCTATTGGAAGGTATCGCGATGAAGTTTTATGTGATGTTGTACCTATGCAAGCAAGCCATATTCTATTAGGAAGGCCATGGCAGTTTGATAGATGAGTTATGCATGATGGATTCAAGAATCGATATTCCTTTGTAATGAATGATAAACCCGTCACTCTTGTACCATTATCACCTCAACAAGCTTATGAGGATCAATTAAGGATTAAAACTGAGAAAAGAGAGATGGAAAAAAGAGAAAAGAGAGGAGAAAACGTGAGAACACAAGAGAAAGAGAAGAAAACAGAAAGTTCCTATGCAAAAGAAAGTGATGTCCAAAGAGCAATTTTTGCCAAACAACCTATGATCATACTTTTGTATAAAGTCGCTTATTTTAACACTAACAAGTTTGAGTCATCATTGCCTAGTGTTGTTGTTGTTATATTGCAGGAATTTGAAGGAGTATTCCATGACAATGACCCAAGTAGATTGCCACCCAAGAGAGGAATTAAGAATCAAATTGTTTTCATCCTTGGTGCATCCATCCCAAACCGCCCAGCATATAAGAGTAATCCTGAGGAGACAAAGGAGCATAAAAGATAGGCTAAAGAACTTATCTTCAAAGTATATGTGAGGGAAAGCATGAGTCATTATGCAATTCCTATCCTACTTGTACGAGGAAAGTTGAATAGAAGGCATGCCAAGTGGATCAAATTCATTCAGACCTTTCCCTACTTCATCAAATATAAACAAGGTGATGATTCGAGGACGAATCTTTTTGAGGAAAGGAGGAATGATGAGAACCATAGAGATGAAAGGTGGAAGGCTTCAAAGGATGCAAAAAGTCCATTGCACATTCTAGAAGGCCTAATAACACGAACTAGAGCTTCAATTGATGCAAGAGGTCCATTGCACATTCTAGAAGGCCCAATAACACAAGCTAGAGCTTTAATGGATGCAAGAGGTCCACTACACATTCCAGAAGACCCAATAACACGAGATAGGGCCAGAAAGATTAAAGAAGCACTAAATGGGCTGATTCAAGACATTCAGGCCAACCAAGCTTCAAATGATGCGAATTTAAGTTTTAAAGAGAGACCAACCCTAATTAATATAATTGGACTACTTAATGGGTCAGACTAAGTGATAACATTCACTCCTAAATAGAAGTTCATTGTATCTGCTGGAATTAGTCCGAAATTCCTCCAAAATAGGGATTTCTATTAAATAGGAATTTTACCCCTTTAGGATTGCTATCTAACCCTATAAATAGGCACCCCTTGTAAGCTTTGGAAATCATAGAACTTTGAGTGAAATAGAAAGCAAGGGTTTTTCTCCCTCAGTTCTTTTAAGAAGTAAAGAACTTATCAAGAGGTACTTCTTCTTGTGGCGTTCAAATCGACTTATCACTCCCAATTCCTTCCATTTCTGGAGTGTGGTGTCCATATCCATCTTGAATACCCTAGGTTTGTGTTCCTTCGAATATTGGGCCTAGGGTTTGTGTTATTAAACTATGATTTAGCTTTCCTGGTTGCTCTTTGATTCATTGTGTGTGTCAGCTCCTTAAGCCACGTCTTTTTGCGATTTTCCGCATTAGCTTGTTAACATTAATAGAGTGCTTATTGTTTGTACACAAGCTATTTTCAACATCATTAACTGAGAATGAGTGATTACAACAAAAAGTCCAGCGTTGTTAGAAGGAAATGAAGAGAAGCAGACATTAATGAGTGATTAAGCCAAAAATACTTGTAAGAAATGCTAATGATCATTAGACACTCCTTGTTTAATGAAATTCAATGGTTTCCTCATTCCAAGGAAGTGTAGATGTGCTTGACAACATGAATAGAGTGCTTATTGCTTGTACACAAGCTATTTTCAAGATCATTAAGTTAGAATGTGTGATTACAACAAAAAGTCCAGCCTTGTTAGATGGAAATCAAGAGAAGCAGACATTAATGAGTGATTAAGCTGAAAATACTTGTAAGAAATGCTAATGATCATTAGACACTCCTTCTTTAATGAAACTCAATGGTTTCCTAATTCCAAGGAAGTGTAAATGTGCTTGTCAGCATCAATAGAGTGCTATTGTTTGTACACAAGCTATTTTCAAGATCATTAAGTTATAATGAGTGATTACAACAAAGAGTCTAGCCTTGTTTGAAGGAAATCAAGAGAAGCACACAATAATGAGTGATTAAGCTGAAAATACTTGTAAGAAATGCTAATGATCATTAGATACTCGGTTTTTTAATGAAATTCAATGGATTGCTAATTCCAAGGACGTGTAGATGTGCTCGTTAACATGAATAGAGTGCTTATTGTTTGTACACAAGCTATTTTCAACATCATTAAGTTACAATGAGTAATTACAACAAAAAGTCCAGCCTTGTTAGATGGAAATCAAGACAAGCATACATTAATGAGTGATTAAGCTGAAAATACTTGTAAGAAATGCTAATGATCTTGCGACACTCCTTGTTTAATGAAACTCAATGGTTTCCTAATTCCAAGGAAGTGTAGATGTGCTTGTTAACATGAATAGAGTGCTTATTGTTTGCACACAAGCTATTTTCAACATCATTATGTTACAATGAGTGATTATAGCAAAAAGTCCAGCCTTGTTTCAAGGAAATCAAGAGAAGCACACAATAATGAGTGATTAAGCTGAAAATACTTGTAAGAAATGCTAATGATCATTAGATACTCATTTTTTAATGAAATTCAATGGATTGCTAATTCCAAGGACGTGTAAATGTGCTCGTTAACATGAAGAGAGTGCATATTGTTTGTACACAAGCTATTTTCAACATCATTCAGTGAGAAAGAGTGATTAGAACAAAAAGTCCAGCCGTGTTGGAAGGAAATGAAGAGAAGCAGACATTAAAGAGTGATTAAACTGAAAATACTTGTAAGAAATGCTAATGATCATTACAAACTCATTTTTTTAATGAAATTCAATGGATTGCTAATTCCAAGGACGTGTAGATGTGCTTGTCAACATGAATAGAGTGCTTATTGTTTGTACACAAGCCATTTTCAACATCATTAAGTTACAATGGGTGATTACAACAAAAAGTCCAGACTTGTTAGATGGAAATCAAGAGAAGCAGACATAAATGAGTGATTAAGCCAAAAATACTTGTAAGAAATTGTAAAGATCATTAGATACTCGTTGTTTAATGAAATTCAATGGTTTCCAAAATCCAAGGAAGTGTAGATGTGCTTGTCAACATGAATAGAGTGCTTATTGTTTGTACACAAGCTATTTTCATGATCATTAAGTTAGAATGAGTATTACAACAAAAAGTCCAGCCTTGTTAGATGGAAATCAAGAGAAGCAGACTTTAATGAGTGATTAAGCTGAAAATACTTGAAAGTAATGCTAATGATCATTAGACACTCCTTGTTTAAAGAAACTCAAAGGTTTCCTAATTCCAAGGAAGTGTAGATGTGCTTCTTAACATGAATAGAGTGCTTATTGTTTGAACACAAGCTATTTTCAACATCATTAAGTTAGAATGAGTGATTACAACAAAAAGTCCAGCCGTGTTTGAAGGAAATCAAGAGAAGGACACAAGGATGAGTGATTAAGCTGAAAATACTTGTAAGAAATGCTAATGATCATTAGATACTCGTTTTTTTAATGAAATTCAATGGATTGCTAATTCCAAGGACGTGTAGATGTGCTTGTTAACATGAATAGAGTGCTTATTGTTTGTACACAGTCTACTTTCAACATCATTAAGTGAGAATGAGTGATTACAAGAAAGAGCCCAGCTGTGTTACAAGGAAATGAAGAGTAGCAGACATTAAAGAGAGATTAAGCTGAAAATACTTGTAGGAAATGCTAATGATCATTATACACTCCTTGTTTAACGAAATTCAATGGTTTCCTAATTCCAAGGAAGTGTAGATGTGTTTGTCAACATGAATAGAGTGCTTATTGTTTGAACACAAGCTATTTTCATGATCATTAAGTTAGAATGAGTGATTACAACAAAAAGTCCAGCCTCGTTAGATGGAAATCAAGAGAAGCAGACTTTAATGAGTGATTAAGATGAAATTACTTATAAGAAATGCTAATGATCATTAGACACTCCTTGTTTAATGAAACTCAAAGGTTTTCTAATTCCAAGGAAGTGTAGATGTGCTTGTCAACATGAATAGAGTGCTTATTGTTTGTACACAAGCTATTTTCAAGATCATTAAGTTAGAATGAGTGATTGCAACAAAAAGTCCGGCCTTGTTTGAAGGAAATCAAGAGAAGCACACAATAGTGAGTGATTAAGCTGGAATTACTTGTAGGAAATGCTATTGATCATTAGATACTCGTTTTTTAATGAAATTCAACGGATTTCTATTTCCATGGACGTGTAAGAGTGCTTGCTAACATGAATAGAGTGCTTATTGTTTGTACACAAGCTATTTTCAACATCATTAAGT
>JAHLGP010018647.1:0-11554 GCA_020141445.1 Bruguiera sexangula
TTAAAATGAGTGATTACAACAAAAAGTCCAGCCTTGTTTGAAGGAAACAAACAGAAACACACAATAATGGGTGATTAAGCTGAAAATACTCGTAAGAAATGCTAATGATCATTAGATACACGTTTTTCAATGAAATTCAATGGATTGCTAATTCCAAGGACATGTAGATGTGCTTGTTAACATGAATAGAGTTCTTATTGTTTGTACACAAGCTAATTTCAACATCATTAAGTTAGAATGAGTGATTACAACAAAAAATCCAGCCTTGTTAGAAGGAAATCAAGAGAAGCAGACATTAATGAGTGATTAAGCTGAAAATAATTGTAAGAAATGTTAATGATCATTAGATACACGTTTTTTTAATGAAATTCAATCGATTGCTAATTCCAAGGACGTGTAGATGTGCTTGTTAACATGAATAGAGTGCTCATTGTTTTGAGACAAGCTACTTTCGACATCATTAAGTTAGAATGAGTGATTGCAACAAAAAGACCCGCCTTGTTAGATGGAAAACAAGAGAAGCTGAGATTAATGAGTGATTAAGTTGAAAATACTTGTAAGAAATGCGAATGATCATTAGATACTCGTTTTGTAATGAAATTCAAGGGATTGGTACTTTCAAGGATGTGTAGAAGTGCTTGTTAACATGAATAGTGTGGTTATTGTTTATACACAAGCTATTTTCAACATCATTAAGTGAGAGTGAGTGATTAGAACAAAAAGTCCAGCCTTGTTAGAAGGAAATGAAGAGAAGCAGACATTAATGAGTGATTAAGCTGAAAATACTTGTAAGAAATGCTAATGATCATTAGACACTCCTTGTTTAATGAAATTCAATGGTCTCCTAATTCCCAGGAAGTGTTGATGTGGTTGTTAACATGAATAGAGTGCTTGTTGTTTGTACACAAGTTATTTTCAACATCATTAAGTTAGAATGAGTGATTACAATAAAAAATCCAGCCTTGTTAGATGGACATCGAGAGAAGCAGACATTATTGAGTGATTAAGCTGAAAATAATGGTAAGAAATGCTAATGATCATTAGATACACGTTTTTTAATGAAATTCAATCGATTGCTAATTCCAAGGATGTGTAGATGTGCTTGTTAACTTGAATAGTGTGCTTATTGTTTGTACACAAGCTACTTTCAACATCATTAAGTTAGAATGAGTGATTATGATGAGAACTGTAGAGATGAAGGGTGGAAGGCTTCAAAGGATGCAAAAAGTCCATTGCACATTCCAGAAGGCCCAATAACACGAGCTAGAACTTCAATTGATGCAGGAGGTCCGTTGCACATTCCAAAAGGACCAATAGCACGAGTTAGAGCTTCAATGGAAGCAAGAGGTCCATTGCACATTCCAAATGGTCCAATAACACGAGATAGGGCCAGAAAGATTAAAGAAGCACTAAATGGGCTGATTTAAAACATTCAGGCCAACCAAGCTTCGAATGGTGCGAATTCAAGTTTTAAAGAGAGCCCAGGCCTAATTAATATAATTGGACTACTTAATGGGTCAAACTAAGTGATAGCATTCACTCCTAAATAGGAGTTCATTGTATGTGCTAGAATTAGTCTGAAATTTCTCCAAAATAGGGATTTCTCCTAAATAGGAATTTTACCTCTTTTGGATTGCTATCTAAGCCTATAAATAGGCACCCCTTGTAAGCTTTGGAAATCAGACAATCAAGAATTCATACAACTTTGAGTAAAATAGAAAGCAAGGGTTTTTCTCCCTCGGTTCTTTTAAGAACTAAAGAACTTATCAAGAGGTATTTCTTCTTGTGGCGTTCAAATCGACTTATCACTCCCAATTCCTTCCTTTTCTAGAGTGTGGCGTCCATATCCATCTTGAATACCCTAGGTTCGTGTTCCTTCGAATATTGGGTCTAGGGTTTGTGTTATTAAACTCTGATTTTGCTTTCCTGGGTGCTTTTTGATTCATTGTGTGCGTTGGGTCCCTAAGCTATGTCTTTTTTGGGGTTTTCCACATCAGTTGGTATCAGAGCCTAGCTCTAAATCAGAAAAAATGAAAAAAATAATATGTCTTCGAAAGACAAAGGTGCTGCTCAAGAGGGAGCTGTTGACATGTCCTTCATGATCAAAGCTATGCAACAACAATTTGAGCACATGAATACCAGATTTGATGACATGAGAGAGAGGATGGAGGAGCAAGGTAATACAATAGCAGAGTTGCAAAGGAGGCACGAAGAATATGAGGCTTCTAAAGCAAGAAGGCAATTGAGGCATGCCTATGACCATGAAGATGATGATTCTGTGCCATCATTAAAGGGTGAAAGTGATGGAGAGAAGTATCCGGCTAATGGAGTAGCTCTCATCACAAGGCAAGCATTGAATGTGCAAGTGAAAGAAGAAAATGAGGGGCAACGAGATAACATCTTTCAGACGAGATGTCTCATCAAAGATAAGGTATGTAGTATGATTATTGATGGTGGAAGTTGCACTAATCTTGCTAGCACAACTATGGTTGAGAAGCTGAATTTACCTACTATGAAGCATCCTAAACCATATAAGCTTCAATGGATGAATGAGAGTGGTGAAGTTAAAGTAGATAAGTAAGTGCTCGTGTCATTTTCTATTGGAAGGTATCATGATGAAGTTTTATGTGATGTTGTACCTATGCAAGCAACCCATATTCTATTAGGAAGGCCATGGCAGTTTGACAGACGAGTTATGCAAGATGGATTCAAGAATCGATATTCCTTTGTAATGAATGATAAACCCGTCACTCTTGTACCATTATCACCTCAACAAGCTTATGAGGATCAATTAAGGATTAAAACTGAGAGTGAACATAAAAGAGAGATGGAAAAAAGAGAAAAGAGAGGAGAAAACGTGAGAACACAAGAGAAAGAGAAGAAAATAGAAGGTTTCTATGCAGAAGAAAGTGATGCCAAAAGAGCAATTTTTGCCATACAACCTATGATCGTACTTTTGTACAAAAAGGCTTCTTTTAACACTAACAAGCTTGAACCATCTTTGCCTAGTACTATTGTTGTTCTATTGCAGGAATTTGAAGATGAATTCCATGATGATGTCCCAAGTGGATTGCTACCTAAGAGAGGAATTAAGAATCAAATTGTTTTCATCCCTGGTGCATCCATGCCAAACCGGCCAGCAGATAAGAGTAATCTTGAGGAGACAAAGGAGCATAAAAGACAGGTTGAAGAACTTATTTTCAAAGGATATGTAAGGAAAAGCATGAGTCATTGTGCAGTTCCTATCCTACTTGTACGAGGAAAGTTGAACAGAAGGCATGCCGAGTGGATCAAATTCATTCAGACCTTTCCCTACATCATCAAGTATAAACAAGGTGATGATTCGAGGACGAATTTTTTTGAGGAAAGGGGGAATGATGAGAACCGTAGAGATGAAGGGTGGAAGGCTTCAAAGGATGCAAAAAGTCCATTGCACATTCCAAAAGGCCCAATAACACGAGCTAGAGCTTCAATTGATGCAAGAGGTCCATTGCACATTCCAGAAAGACCAATAGCATGAGTTAGAACTTCAATGGAAGCAACAAGTCCATTGCACATTCCAGAAGGCCCAATAACATGAGATAGGGCCAGAGAGATTAAAGAAGCACTAAATGGGCTGATTCAAGACATTCAGGCCAACCAAGCTTCAAATGGTGCGAATTCAAGTTTTAAAGAGAGCTCAGGCCTAATTAATATAATTGGACTACTTAATGGGTCAAACTAAGTGATAACATTCACTCCTAAATAGGAGTTCATTGTATATGCTAGAATTAGTCTAAAATACCTCCAAAATAGGGATTTCTCCTAAATAGGAATTTTACCTCTTTAGGATTGCTATCTAAGCCTATAAATAGGCACCCCTTGTAAGCTTTGGAAATCAGACAATCAATAAATCATACAACTTTGAGAGAAATAGAAAGCAAGGGTTTTTCTCCCTTGGTTCTTTTAAGAACTAAAGAACTTATCAAGAGGTACTTCTTTTAGTGCCATTCAAATCGACTTATCACTCCCAATTCCTTCCTTTTCGGGAGTGTGGCATCCATATCCATCTGGAATACCCTAGGTTCGTGTTCCTTCGAATATTGGGTCTAGGGTTTGTGTTATTAAAATCTGATTTAGCTTTCCTGGGTGATTTTTGAATCATTGTGTGCTTTGGGTCCCTAAGCTACGTCTTTTTGGGGTTTTCCGCATTAGATTACAACAAAAAGACCAGCCTTGTTAGATGGAAATCAAGAGAAGCAGACATTAACGAGGGATTAAGCTGAAAATACTTGTAAGAAATGCTAATGTTCATTAGACACTCCTTGTTTGAAGAAATTCAATGGTTTCCTAATTCCAAGGAAGTGTAGATGTGCTTGTTAACATGAATAGAGTGCTTATTGTTTATACACAAGCTCTTTTCAACATCATTAAGTTAGAATGAGTGATTACAACAAAAGGTCCAGCCTTGTTAGAAGGAAATGAAGAGAAGCAGACATTAATGAGTGATTAAGCTGAAAATACTTGTAAGAAATGCTAATGATCATTAGACACTCCTTGTTTAATGAAATTCAATAGTCTCCTAATTCCCAGGAAGTGCACTTTTTAGAAGGAAATCAAGAGAAGCAGAAATTAATGAGTGATTAAGCTAAAAATAATTGTAAGAAATGCTAATGATCATTAGATACACGTTTTTTAATGAAATTCAATCGATTCCTAATTCCACGGACGTCTACATGTGCTTGTTAAAATGAATAGAGTGCTCATTGTTTTTACACAAGCTACTTTCAACATCATTAAGTTAGAATGAGTGATTACAACAAAAAGAGCCACCTTGCTAGATGGAAAATAAGAGAAGCAGAGATTAATGAGTGATTAAGCTGAAAATACTTGTTAGAAATGCGAATGATCATTAGATACTCATTTTGTAATGAAATTCAAGGGATTGGTAATCTCAAGGACGTGTAGAAGTGCTTGTTAACATGAATAGTGTGCTTATTATTTATACACAAGCTATTTTCAACATCATTAAGTGAGAGTGAAAGATTACAACAAAAAGTCCAGCCTTGTTAGAAGGAAATGAAGAGAAGCAGACATTAATGAGTGATTAAGCTAAAAATACTTGTAAGAAATGCTAATGATCGTTAGACACTCCTTGTTTAATCAAATTCAATGGTCTCCTAATTCCAAGGAAGTGTAGATGTGGTTGTTAACATGAATAAAGTGCTTATTGTTTGTACATAAGCTATTTTCAACATCATTAAGTTAGAATGAGTGATTACAACAAAAAGCCCAGCCTTGTTAGATGGACATCAAGAGAAGCAGACATTATTGAGTGATTAAGCTGAAAATAATGGTAAGAAATGCTAATGATCATTAGATACACGTTTTTTAATGAAATTCAATCGATTGCTAATTCCAAGGACGCGTAGAAGGGCTTGTTAACATGAATAGTGTGCTTATTGTTTGTACACATGCTACTTTCAACATCATTAAGTTAGAATGAGTGATTACAACAAAAAGACCAGCCTTGTTAGATGGAAATCAAGAGAAGCAGACATTAATGAGGGATTAAGCTAAAAATAATTGAAAGAAATGCTAATGATCATTAGACACTCCTTGTTTGAAGAAATTCAATGGTTTCCTAATTCCAAGGAAGTGTAGATATGCTTGTTAACATGAATAGAGTGCTTATTGTTTATACACAAGCTCTTTTCAACATCATTAAGTTACAATGAGTGATTACAACAAAAAGTCCAGCCTTGTTAGAAGGAAATGAAGAGAATCAGACACTAATGAGCGATTAAGCTGAAAATACTTGTAAGAAATGCTAATGATCATTAGACACTCCTTGTTTAATGAAATTCAATGCTAATTCCAAGGAAGTGTAGATGTGCTTGTCAACATGAATAGAGTGCTTATTGTTTATACACAAGCTATTTTCAACATCATTAAGTGAGAGTGAGTGATTAAAAAAAAAAGTCCAGCCTTGTTAGAAGGAAATGAAGAGAAGCAGTCATTAATGAGTGATTAAGCTGAAAATACTTGTAAGAAATGCTAAAGATCATTAGACACTACTTGTTTAATGAAATTCAAAGGTTTCCTAATTCCAAGGAAATGTAGATGTGCTTGTCAACATGAATAGAGTGCTTATTGTTTGCACACAAGCTACTTTCAACATCATTAAGTTAGAAAGAGTGATTACAACAAAAAGCCCAGCCTTGTTGGATGGAAATCAAGAGAAGCAGAACTTAATGAGTGGTTAAGCTGAAAAAACTTGTAAGAAAGGCTAATGATCATTAGACACTCCTTGTTTAATGAAATTCAATGGTTTCCTAATTCCAAGGAAGTATAGATGTGCTTGTTAACATGAATAGAGTGCTTATTGTTTGTACACAAGCTATTTTCAAGATGATGAAGTTAGGATGAGTGATTACAACAAAAAGTCCAGCCTTGTTGGATGGAAATCAAGAGAAGCAGATATTAATGAGTAATTAAGCTGAAAATACTTGTAAGAAATGCTAATGATCATTAGACACTCCTTGTTTAATGAAATTCAATGGTTTCCTAATTCCAAGGAAGTGTAGATGTGGTTGTTAACATGAATAGAGTGCTTATTGTTTGTACACAAGCTACCTTCAACATCATTAAGTTAGAAAGAGTGATTACAACAATAAGACCCACCTTGTTCGGTGGAAATCAAGAGAAGCAGAGATTAATGAGTCATTAAGCTGAAAATACTTGTAAGAAATGCTAATGATCATTAGATACTCGTTTTGTAATGGAATGCAAGGGATTGCTAATTTCAAGGACGTGTAGAAGTGCTTGTTAACATGAATAGAGTGCTTATTGTTTATACACAAGCTATTTTCAACATCATTAAGTGAGAGTGAGTGATTACAACAAACAGTCCAGCCTTGTTAGAGGGAAATAAAGAGAAGCAGACATTAATGAGTGATTAAGCTAAAAATACTTGTAAGAAATGCTAATGATCATTTGACACTCCTTATTTAATGAAATTCAATGGTTTCCTAATTCCAAGCAAGTGTAGATGTGCCTGTCAACCTGAATAGAGTGCTTGTTGTTTGTACACAAGCTATTTTCAACATCATTAAGTTAGAATGAGCGATTACAACAAAAAGTCCAGCCTTGTTAGAAGGAAATGAAGAGAAGCAAACATTAATGAGTGATTAAACTGAAAATACATGTAAGAAAAGCTAATGATCATTAGAGACTCCTTGTTTAATGAAATTCAATGGTTTCCTAATTCCAAGGAAGTGTAGATGTGCTTGTCAACAAGAATAGAGTGCTTATTGTTTTTACATAAGCTACTTTCAGCATCATTAAGTTAGAATGAGTGATTACAACAAAAAGTCCAGCCTTGTTTGATGGAAATCAAGAGAAGCAGGCATTAATGAGGGATTAAGCTGAAAATACTTGTAAGAAAAGCCAATGATCATTAGACACTACTTGTTTAATGAAATTCAATTGTTTCCTAAATCCAAGGAAGTGTAGATGTGCTTGTTAACATGAATAGAGTGCTTATTGTTTATACAAAAGCTCTTTTCAACGTCATTAAGTTAGAATGAGTGATTACAACAAAAAGTCCAGCCTTGTTTGAAGGAAATCAACAGAAACACACAATATTGAGTGATTAAGCTGAAAATACTCGTAAGAAATGCTAATGATCATTAGATACTTGTTTCTTAGTTAAATTCAATGGATTGCTAATTCCAAGGACATGTAGATGTGCTTGTTAACATGAATAGAGTGCTTATTGTTTGTACACAATCTATTTTCAACATCATTAAGTTAGAATGAGTAATTACAACAAAAAGACCAGCCTTGTTAGATGGAAACCAAGAGAAGGGAAGATTAATGAGAGATTAAGCTGAAAATACTTGTAAGAAATGCTAATGATCATTAGATACTCATTTTGTAATGAAATTCAAAGGATTGCTAATTCGAAGGACGTGTAGAAGTGCTTGTTAACATGAATAGAGTGCTTATTGTTTATACGCAATCTATTTTCAACATCATTAAGTGGGAGTGAGTGATTACAACAAAAAGTCCATCCTTGTTAGAAGGAAATGAAAAGAAGCAGACATTAATGAGTGATTAAGCTGAAAATACTTGTAAGAAATGCTAATGCTCATTAGACACCCCTTGTTTAATGAAATTCAATGGTTTCATAATTCCATGGAAGTGTAGATGTGCTTGTTAACTTGAATAGAGTGCTTGATGTTTAAACACAAGCTATTTTCAACATCATTAAGTTAGAATGAGTGATCACAACAAAAAGTCCAGCCATGTTAGAAGGAAATCAAGAGAAGCAGGCATTAATGAGGTATTAAACTGAAAATACTTGTCAGAACTGCCAATGGTCATTGGATACTGGTTTTGTAATGAAATTCAAGGGATTGCTAATTTCAAGGACGTGTAGAAGTGCTTGTTAACACGAATAGAGTGCTTATTGTTTATACACAAACTATTTTCAGCATCATTAAGTGAGAGTGAGTGATTCCAACAAAAAGTCCAGCCTTGTTAGAAGGAAATGAAGAGAAGCAGACATTAATGAGTGATTAAGCTGAAAATACTTGTAAGAAATGCTAATGATCCTTAGACAATCCTTGTTTAATGAAATTCAATGGTTTCCTAATTCCAAGGAAGTGTAGATGTGCTTGTCAACATGAATAGAGTGCTTATTGTTTGAACACAAGCTATTTTCAAGATCTTTAAGTTAGAATGAGTGATTACAACAAAACGTCCAGCCTTGTTGAATGGAAATGAAGAGAAGCAGACAATAAAGAGTGATTAAGCTGAAAAAACTTGTAAGACATGCTAATGATCATTAGACACTCCTTGTATAATGAAATTTAATGGTTTCCTAATTCCAAGGAAGTGTAGATGTGGTTGCTAACATGAATAGAGTGCTTGTTGTTTGTACACAAGCTATTTTCAACATCATTAAGTTAGAATGAGTGATTACAACAAAACGACCAGCCTTGTTAGATGGAAGTCAAGAGAAGCAGAGATTAATGAGTGATTAAGGTGAAAGTACTTGTAAGAAATGCTAATGATCATTAGATACTCGTTTTGTAATGAAATTCAAGGGATTGCTAATTTCAAGGACTTGTAGAAGTGCTTGTTAATTTGAATAGAGTGCTTATTATTTATACACAAGCTATTTTCAACATCCTTAAGTGAGAGTGTGTGATTAAAACAAAAAGTCCAGCCTTGTTTGAAGGAAATGAAAAGAAGCTGTCATTAATGAGTGATTAAGCTGAAAATACTTGTAAGAGATGCTAAAGATCATTAGACACTCCTTGTTTAATGAAATTCAATGGTTTCCTAATTCCAAGGAAGTGTAGATGTGCTTGTCAACATGAATAGAGTGCTTATTGTTTATACACAAGCTATTTTCAACATCATTAAGTGAGAGTGAGTGATTACAGCAAAAAGTCCAGCCTTGTTAGAAGGAAATGAAGAAAAGCAGTCATTAATGAGTGATTAAGCTGAAAATACTTGTAAGAAATGCTAATGATCATTAGACACCCCTTGTTTAATGAAATTCAATGGTTTCATAATTCAAAGGAAGTGTTGATGCGCTTGTCAACATTAATAGAGTGCTTATTGTTTGTACACAAGCTATTTTCAAGGTCATGAAGTTAGAATGAGTGATTACAACAAAAAGTCCAGCCTTATTGGATGGAAATGAAGAAAAGCAGACATTAATGAGTGATTAAGCTGAAAATAGTTGTAAGAAATGCTAATGATCATTAGACACTCCTTGTTTAATGAAATTCAATGGTTTCCTAATTCCAAGGAAGTGTAGATGTGGTTGTTAACATGAATAGAGCTTGTTGTTTGTACACAAGCTATTTTCAACATCATTAACTTAGAATGAGTGATTACAACAAAAAGTCCAGCCTTGTTTGATGGAAATCAAGAGAAGCAGGCATTAATGAGTGATTAAGCTGAAAATACTTGTTAGAACTGCCAATGGTCATTGGATACTAGTTTTCTAATGAAATTCAAGGGATTGCTAATTTCAAGGACGTGTAGAAGTGCTTGTTAACACGAATAGAGTGCTTATTGTTTATACACAAGCTATTTTCAGCATCATTAAGTGAGAGTGAGTGATTCCAACAAAACGTCCAGCCTTGTTAGAAGGAAATGAAGAGAAGCAGACATTAATGAGTGATTAAGCTGAAAATACTTGTAAGAAATGCTAATGATCCTTAGACAATCCTTGTTTAATGAAATTCAATGGTTTGCTAATTCCAAGGAAGTGTAGATGTGCTTGTCAACATGAATAGACTGCTTATTGTTTGTACACAAGCTATTTTCAACATCATTATGTTAGAATGAGTGATTACAACAAAATTCCAGCTGTTTTGGATGGAAATCAAGAGAAGCAGACATTAATGAGTGATTAAGCTGAAAAAAGTTGTAAGACATGCTAATGATCATTAGACACTCCTTGTTTAATGAAATTCAATGGTTTCCAAATTCCAAGGAAGTGTAGATGTGCTTGTTAACATGAATAGAGTGCTTATTCTTTGTACACAAGCTACTTGCAACATCATTAAGTTAGAATGAGTGATTACAACAAAAAGTCCGGCCTTGTTAGATTGAAATCAAGAGAAGCAGAGATTAATGAGTGATTAAGCTCAAAATACTTGTAAGAAATGCTAATGATCATTAGATAGTCCTTTTGTAATGAAATTCAAAGGATTGCTAATTCCATGGACGTGTAGATGTGCTTGTGAACATGAATAGAGTGCTTATTGTTTGTATACAAGCTACTTTCAACATCATTAAGTTAGAATGAGTGATTACAACAAAAAGACCAGCCTTGTTAGATGGAAATATGGAGAAGCAGAGATTCATGAGTGATTAAGCTGAAAATACTTGTAAGAAATGCTAATGATCATTAGATACTCGTGTTGTAATGAAATTCATGGGATTGCTAATTCCAAGGACGTGTAGTAGGGGTTGTTAACATGAATAGAGTGCTTATTGTTTGTACAGAATTGATTTTCAACATCTTGACGTGTGAATGAGTGATTACAACAAAAAGTCCAGCCTTGTTAGAAGGAAATGAAGAGAAGCAGACATTAATGAGTGATTCGGCTGAAAATACTTTTAAGGAAAGCTAATGATCTTTAGAAACTCCTTGTTTAAAGAAATTCAATGGTTTCCTAATTCCAAGGAAGTGTAGATGTGGTTGTTAACATCAATAGAGTAGTTGTTTGTACACAAGCTATTTTCAACATCATTAAGTTAGAATGAGTGATTACAACAAAAAGTCCAGCCTTGTTAGAAGGAAATGAAGAGAAGCAGACATTAATGAGTGATTAAGCTGAAAATACTTGTAAGAAATGCTAATGATCATTAGACACTCCTTGTTTAATGAAATTCAATGGTTTCCTAATTGCAAGGAAGTGTAGATGTGCTTGTTAACATGAATAGAGTGCTTGTTGTTTGTACACAAGCTATTTTCAACATCATTAAGTTAGAATCAGTGATTACAAGAAAAAGTCCTGCCTTGTTAGAAGGAAATGAGGAGAAG